>BLSH010438449.1:451473-466978 GCA_018402905.1 Glandirana rugosa | reverse complement strand
GTTTGACTCGTACACGTCTCACTGATTTCCAAGACAGAATAGTCCTCTAACTAATCCCTGTCACCTTCTTCCCCTCCTAGAATCTTCTCTCCTAGTTTGTCTGGGTTTCGTCGTACCGAAATGACTCCCGTCTAACACGGTCTGTTTGGATTAACTTAAGAAACTGATATAATGGTCACAAAACCTGGACCCACCACGACACCTGTATCGCATAGAACTAAAGTCGTTCCGTAAACTATGTCAAGGTGTATTACTAGACTATGTTTTCAACATGTTCGTTCCTGAATTGGGAACCCACTAAGTCACCTATACGTCATACCCCACTAGTGACTGGTCTCTGTTCTGAGTGAACCCCATTTACAACCACACTCTGGGATCTATCCTTTAGCCAACTGCATATCCACTGAATCACCCAAGGGTTAAGTCCTTGCTTGTACAACTTTTGTATCAGATCATTATGTGGAACTGTATCAAATGCCTTGCTGAAATCAAGATACGCTATGTCCACAGCACCACCCAGGTCCAAAACACTGGTAATATAGTCAAAGAATTCAATTAGGTTTGTCTGGCACAATCTGCCCTCAGTAAAGCCATGCTGCTTTGGGTCTGTTTGATCCTCTCTTCTAAGATCCTCCCCTTCTTCCACTGTCCCTAATCAATCTCCTGATAAGACAGAACCTTTAGTCACTCTGCACATGCTCAGTTTGGTGTGTATTGCTATTGCTTTTTTTTTTTCTTGGGAGGGTGTTTGTGATCACCACAGGGCCAATAAGCACTGTCCAAACAGAGGGTCAGGGGTCCTGCAGCCTCATAGGACAGTCAGAGTAGAATGAAAACTCCTCCTATAAGCTTTAACCAGACACTGATAAAAGTTAAAAGACTGCTATACACTGCTGATGAGAAAAGGTTTTTAGCCGTTTATATTTACTAAAATAATTGCATTTCCGTGTACTGTGTAGACATATGCATGACGAAAAAAATAGTTTCATCCCTTTTTGATTTGTTAATCTAGTTTATTCATTTAGTTACATTCGGTTGATTCGTTCAATTCGTATTCTGAATTTTTCGAATTTTCTTGGAATGTACAGATTTTTTTCGGTTCGAACCGCTCAAATTGATAAATTTTCGAATCAGTCGAAATGAAAATGTTATATTTTGTTGTTTCGAATGCAGCAAAGTTAAAAAACATAAGAAAATCTTCATCAAATGATTACAATGACCCTTTAAATCAACTTTGGCTTAACAAAAACAGCATTATTTCCAAATGGTACTCTAATAACACACACTGTCTTTTATTTCAGAAGTACGTTTACAGTTCAAATTCGAATGGAATGCAATGTAAAATACGATTCGAATTTCGGAAAGTCAGACAAATTTAGTTTTGTTACTCGGGAACAATCTGTAAACCAGTTGCCGACCGCCCGCCGGGGCTTGATGACGGCAGCATGGCTCTCTTGCACGAACCGCCGTCACCTGACGACGGCTGCAGGAGCGAGTATTGTGGGTGCCCGCGTGCTCACGCACTAGCTGGGAAGCCATTGAGCGGGTGGGGCGGACTCGATGTCTGCTGGCCACCAGCGATCGCTCCCCGGCAGTCACAGAATGGGGATTTGTGTATGTAAACACACGGATCCCCTTTCTGACAGGGGAGAGTAGTGTGATCGTATGTTCCCTGTATATGGGAGCAGTGATCACTCTCCTCCTCCAGTCAGCCCAGCCCCACACAGTTAGTAAAACTTCACAAAGAACACAGTTAACCCTGTGATCGTTCCCTAGTGTTAACCCCTTCCCTGCCGGTGACATTTACACAGTAATCAGTGCATTTTCATAGCACTGATTGCTGTATGAATGCCAATGGTCCCAATGGTCGGACATGTCCACCGCAATGTCGCAGTCCTGCTAAAAATCGCAGATCGCCGCCATTACTAGTAAAAATAAACAAATAAATAAATAAAAACCCCATAAATTAATTCTCATTGTAAACACGGCAGCTTTTGCGCAAGCCAATTAATATACGCTTATTGCGATTTTTTTACCAAAAATATGAGGAAGAATATATATCGACCTAAACTGATGAATAAATTCGTTTTTTTAATATTTTTTTTGGATATGTATTATAGCAAAAAGTAAGAAATATTGTTTGTTTTTTTTTCAAAATTGTCGCTCTTTGTTTGTTTATAGCGCAAAAAATTAAAACCGCAGAGGTGATCAAATACCACCAAAAGAAAGCTCTAATTGTGGGAAAAAAAGGACATCAATTTTGTTTGGGTACAACGTTGCACAACCGTGCGATTGTCAGTTAAAGCGACGCAGTGCCGAATCCCAAAAAGTGCTCTGGTCAGGAAGGGGGTAAATCCTTCCAGGGCTGAAGTGGTTAATATTGTAATTCGGATATTCGGATATATTAGAATCTCAGAATAGTGAAAAATTTGTCCGAATATTAATTCTGAACGAAACAAACCGCACATGTCTAGTACTGTGGGAGACACTTTAAAGGGGAGTTCCACCCAAAAGTGTAGCTTCTGCTTTAAGGGAAGTTTACCCCCTGACATGCCACAATTGGCATGTCATTTTTTTTGGGGGGGGGGGGGGGGACCGGAGGCCCTGTTTTCCCAGGGTCTCTAGTCCCACTTCCTTCTCTAGCGCCGCGGAACCGATAGGAAGTTCACCCCCCCCCACCTGGCGATCTTCTGGGACACGTCACGGTCCCAGAAGATTGCCCGGCCATTCGCAGCGCGACTCGTGCATGCGCAGCGCGCGCCCGACTTTGAAGCCAAAGCCGGGTGCCCACACTTGTGATGCCAGGGGAGGGGGCCGAGCAGCGAGCCCTTGGGCGTCCGCATCGCTGGAGCGAGGGACAGGTGAGTGTCCGATTGTTATAAGTCCTCTTAACAGGGTGTAACTCCGCTTTAAATCTTAGATATTAAGCCAGGGCTGTCTTTACATAACTGGTGATTTTTCCATCTGCAAAGAGTTTGGACTTCGGTTTTAGCACAGGAAATGCAGATCAATGCAGCAAATACAATACAATATAAAAATAATATTGTAACATAATATAAGCGGAGATGGATAAGCTTGGAGAGAATAGAGGAGATCAAAGGCCTTGCTGGATTCTGTTTATAGCAGGCAAGTCAAGCTGAAAAGCAGTCAAGGGCCACAAAGTAAGCGTTTCATGGGATTATTCTGCGTCTGGTGTCAGGAGGGAGGGCATTGCGCAGCAGGGAAGCAGCGTCTGAATAACCCTTCAGTTTTAGTAAGTCGTACAAAGACGTGTTTATTGAGCTTACTCTGTTTTTGGCTCCTTCATTTCTTTATCTGGGATCTAATTTAGTCAGGATGCTACCTTATGAAGTGTGATGAGCTTTGTTCAGTAATTCGGAAAAATGAAAAAGAGACTGGAAAGAAAAAGGTCAACTGAAACCAAAACCTCTCAGCAGGCTTACCTGTGTTCAGCTCAGACAGTGTCGTATTTCTTAATTTGCAAGGGATAAGGGAGGCATATATTCAGTCTAATACTGGAAATACACATATTGATGTGATTGCATAATTTATAGTTTGATTGAGTTGCTAAATTATCTATTCCAAGAACATTCTGATCAGTTTCAAGCACAAAATCAATGGAGTTATTGATCGGGTGGTTGGAAAATCCATTCAGATCTGGAATGTATTGAGCGTGTGTGAACCATCAAGAGAGACACGTATATTTTGATCTGACTGTGCAAGGTAAGCTATCCATACTTCAATGTAATCACTCATTTAACAAAATACATTTCTGATCAGTTTTGAGCAGGGATTAATGGATCTATTGATCGGATGAGATGGAAAATCCATACATATCTGGAATCGAGCTTCTTCATGCATCATCAAGCAAGATAACACACATATTGATCTGCTTGTACAATGTAGCAATTCATAATTCCATAGAATCCTTCAATTATTAAAGAGGAAGTAATTGGGTGAGATTGTAAGATTGGGTTTACTTCCTCTATATTCCCCTGTAAAGTAGAACATAATGGGCTACTATGCATCGCATAGTAACCCATTATGTGCCACTTACCTGCAAACGAAGCCTTCGGCGTCCAGCGATGTCCCCGCTGCTCCAGGCCGCGTCCATCTTCTGCCCCTCTTCCTTCCGGGGCGATGACTCCAGGACTGTGACTGGCCGGAGTCGCGTGATGATACTCCAGCGCATGCGCACGGGAGCCACCAGTCACGGCACAGGGTCAGTGAAGAAACGGCTTGGGGGCCGTTTCTTCACTGCGCATGTGCCGACATGGCGTCGGCACATGCAAAACACTGCATATCTCCTGAACCATACAGGTTTAGAAGATATGCAGGGCACTTACAGGTAAGTCTCATTCTAGGCTTACCTGTAGCTTAAAGTGGTTGTCACAGGTTGACAACCACTTTAAAATACATTTCTGATCTGTTTGGAGCAGGGATTTGATGGATTTAGATGGGTTGGAAAATCTGTTTGGATCTGGAGTGATTTGAGCTTGTGTTGCATCATCAAGCTAGATAACACACGTCTGTACAATGTAGCCAGGGCCCCTGATAGGGCAGTACAGCTGGCCCTCCTGTACCAGCCAGGCCTCATTAGTTCAAAAGGGGGGCCCGGGCTCCTGCCCAGCAGGAGGGCTAGCTGTACTGTCTTGTGAATCCTGTGGATCCCCCTGCAGCGCTGTCTGGTTTCTCCCTCTAGCTGTGCTGCAGGAGGATCAGTTCTTGTATCTCCACCCTCTTCCATCTGCTGTCCAGTCCCCCTTGTGTACCGGGCCAGGCCTCATTGGTTCAAAAGGGGGCCTGGGCACCTGCCGAGCAGGAGGGCTGGCTGTACTGCCTTGTGACTCTTGTGGATCCCCCTGCAGCTCTGTCGGTTTTCTTCCTCTAACTGTGCTGCAGGTGGATCAGTTCTTGTATCTCCACCCCCTTCCATCTGCTGTCCAGTCCCCCCTGCGTGCCCACCTCCCCAGCAGGACTGCCGGCTTCCCTCCTCTTTTCTCCTGCTGGCAGCTGCTGAGGACACACAGGAGGATTGGGTTCAGGATGGAGAGCTGGGGGCTGGTAAATATGTCATATTGGTACTAGTTGCTCTTGTGTCCATTCATCACTGAAGCATAGTACACTGTGTTTACTATACTTCAGTTTGTAAATGAACAGGAAGCCTCAGAGCACTTCCTATTCATTCATCTGCAGCTGAGGCTGCAGAGAAGGGTACTGATGATTCTTGGTGCTCAATCCCTTGGTCTGTTTAGACCTTTGATATTTTACCAAAACCCCCCCCCCTCCCCCCCTCCCCCCCAACAGTGCACTTAAAAATATGTAATCAATAAATAAATAATACAATTCTAAAAAATTGATTTTTTTTTTAGATGCTTTGCATAGCATGGTGGCTGTGGCATCTTAGCGAAAATATCCTTTTTTTGCATGGGAGCCCGTGATTTCTAACAACAGCCCTGAATGTAGCAATTCACAGTTCAGTTGAATCACTCAATTTTTAAAATAAATCGCCCATTGGTTTTATACAGAAAATCAATGGATTTATTGATCAGGTGGATTGGAAATTTTACCGTTTAGATCTGGGAGCTCTTGGCGTTTGACATCAAGTGAGACAACACATATACTAGAGCTGCGCAACTCTGGCCAAAATAAGAATCACAATTTTATTGCTTAGAATAAAGATTACGATTCTCACAGCGTAACATCATCTTACATATACAAAAAAATTGGGCTAACTTCACTGTTCAGTTTTTTTTCTTGAAAGTGTAATTTTTCCCAAAAAATTGCGTTTGAAAGATCACCGTGTGACATAAAATATTGCAACAACCGCCATTTTATTCTCTAGGGTCTCTGCTTAAAATATATATGTAATGTTTGGGGGTTCTAAGTAATCTTCTACAATGTATATGTAAAGCGCTGCGTAAATTGACAGCGCTATATAAGCACCTGAAATAAATAAATAAAATCTTCTAGCAGAAAAAACTGCATTTTTACTTGTAAGCAACAAATGTCAGAAAAGATTTGGTTAAACTGAACTCTTCTATACACCGTTCATTCCTTTGATAAGTAGAAACATTGTATCTCTTTGCTTCTTTTATCCGCAATGTTCTCAGACTTGGCAAGCTGCCCAGATAGGAGAGACTCAAGTCCCTCCGACTTAGAAAAAGGTTCCTGGGGAGACTTCAGGCGACTTGCATTGACTTTGATTATTAGGCCTCACACACACCGGCGTATTAGCAAAACGTCGGGTCCGACGTCAGGCAAAAATCTGCGTTTTGCATTGGTGTTAGTGAGCGTCGGCGTCAATAGGCGTTTTTTAAAAAAAAAACATTCCTCTGCTATTTTTTAACTTAAATGCCGGTTAACGTCGCGTCGGCGTTAATGCGCGTTAGTGATCGTTAGTGAGCGTTTTGCCTGCTCAGCATCAAACGTTACAGCCTGGGAACGCGCAGGTCCTGCATTCGATTTACAGCTTAATAACGCCAACGCCATCTACAGCTCAAAAACGTTGGCGTTTTTATGTGGCCAGCAAATAACATGGAGACCTACGAAAAAACGTGGCGTCAAAAAACGCCCGTGTGTATGAGGCCATACAGTCAAGTCGCACTGAGTCGCCCCCCAAATCGGATCGCCCAGTGCAGTCAAGTGTCCCAGTTTGAAGCTTCTTATCTCCTCCTGAGCTGACAGTTTTTTTCCCAGTGTCTCTGTCTCCATTATGACTGTACTGAGAATTGCGGTAATGCGGGATGGAGATCACTGGGGGGGCAATGGTGGATTGAATCAAGATCATGATTCTTTTACGATTAATCGTGCAGCTCTGACATATACGGATCCAACTATACAATATAGCCATCTGTAGTCCAATTGAATCACTCAAGAAAGATCAGATCAGTTTCGAGCAGGGAATCAATGGATTTATTGATCAAATGGGTTGGGAAAATCTCTTTCTGTCTGGAGGGGATGGAGTTCGTGCGTGAGCAGGGTCAAGCCACTGTGTTTTTTTTGTAATTGATTCAATAAAGATAATCAGATTAAAAAAAAAAAAGTTCAGCAGAGTTGTTCATACAGAGGTCAGAGTGTCCCAGGAATTAATTGTCCGCGTAATTAGGGCCACTGATTGGAACAGGCATCACAATATGTGATTGGCTGTTTACATGATTTTATCTTTTTTATTACAATTTTAAAAAAAATCAAATTTGTAACCTTCGCCTGTATTCTTTCATCTCTCTTCTGTGATTTGAGTGTATTTAACAGAACCCGGTCTGACGCTCCCTTCTCCAGCCGTATACAAGGCAGCAAATTGATAACTTGCTGTGCAGTTGTGTAGGTCTCGTTAATTAGCTGGAGAGATGCATGGCGCTATCTCGGGGTATGTGCTAATGTTCATGTTTCCAGTAGAAGCCCGCTGTGTCTTTTCGCGGTGGAGAAGATGCTGAAACAGAGAATGATGCCAGATAGATCACAGTGATGACCTAATGATGGAAACTGCCAAACTCTGCCGAGGTTGAAGGATCAGCATATTTGAGAACATGCTTTAATTACTCCGGAAAATGAAAGCAGTGACTGTGCTCTTCCAAATTTCATTCTGCAATTAGTAATTGAGCAAAAGCTTTATAAAATAAACTATTTCAGAAAAATGCATCATTTGGTGATCTAAAACTGCTATATAAGAGATTTTCAGATCCCGTTCTCTTGCTGTTGCAAGTCAAAAACAAACAAAAATTCCCAGCTCACTGACCAGCCAGCCTGCAACAAAACCAAATCAACCCTAACAGTTCACGTTAAAAACAGGGTTTTAGTCGCACACAGTTGTGTAAGCCGCAGTGGCCATGCCAAGGCACCTCAGTTTACTGCGGTCCTAACTAATAATTTTGAGAGTCTCCAAAATAGGATCACACTATATTGTCAAAAGTATTGGGGTGCCTGCCTTTACACGCACATAAACTTTCACCACTTAGGGACTGGAAGGATTTACCCCCTTAATGACCAGGCCACTTTTTGCGATACGGCGCTGCGTCCGTTTAACTGACAATTGCACAGTCATGTGATGCTGTAGCCAAACAAAATGCATGCCTTTTTTTCCCCACAAATAGAGCTTTCCTTTGGTGGTATTTGAGCACCTCGGCGGTTTTTATTTTTTGCGCTATAAACGAGAAAAGACTGACACATTTGAAAAAAACAATTTTTTTTTACTTTTTGCTATAATAAACATCAGTTTAGGCCAATATGTATGCTTCTACATATTTTTGGTAAAACAAAATGTACTAAAAAAAGCGCAATAAGCATTTATTGATGGGCAAAAGTTATAGCGTCTACAAAATAGGGTATTGATTTATGGCATTTTTTTATTTTTTTTACTAGTAATGGTGGGGATCAGGGATTTTTAGCGGTACTGCGACATTGTGGCGGACAGATCAGACACTTTTGACACTTTTTTTGGCCCAATGACATTTATGCAGCGATCAGTGCTATAAAAACTGATTACTGTATAAATGTCACTGGCAGGGAAGGGGTTAACACTAGGGGGCGATCAAGGGGTTAAATGTGTTACCTGGGAGGTGTTTCTAATGGTGGGGGAAGTGTACTGACTGAAGATACAGAGAGATTGCTGTTGCTAATCACTAGGAACAGACGATCGCTCTGTACTCCCCCGACAGAATGGGGATGTTTGTTTACATTGACAGATCCCCGTTTTGGCACTCTGTGGAGTGATCGCGGGTGGCCGTGGACAACGCAGCCACCGGCCACACGTATCGGCTCCGGCTCCGTGCGCGCGCCTACAGTATCTATTGCGCAAAGTGATGTACAGCTACGGCGATTTGCGCAATAGAGCCAATTTGCCACAGTATATCTGTGGCGGCTGGTCGGCAAGGGGTTAATGGCATCCCAGTCTTAGTCTGTAGGATTCAATATTGAGTTGGCCTGCCCTTTGCAGCTATAACAGCTTCAACTCTTCTGGGAAGGCTGTCCACAAGGCTTAGCAGTGTGTCTATGGGAATTTTTGACCATTCTTCCAGGAGTGCATTTGTGAGGTCAGGCACTGATGTGGATGAGAAGGCCTGGCTCGCAGTCTCTGCTCTAATTCATTCCAAAGGTGTTCTATCTGGTTGTGGTCAGGACTCTGTGTAGACCAGTCAAGTTCCTCCACCCCAAACTCGCACATCCATGTCTTTATGGACCTTACTTTGTGCACTGGTCCAAATCATTTGGTGGAGGGAAGATTATGGTGTCGGGTTGTTATAAATGCAAAGGGTGGGCCAACTCAATATTGAACCCTACGGACTAAGACTGGGATGCTATTAAAGTTCATGTGCGTGTAAAGGCAGGCGTCCCAATACTTTTAGTAATATAGTGTATATAGTAGTTGGATAGATTAAAGTACAACTAAAGGCAACATACATATTTTAGTAAATCCTCATATAAACACCTGAAAGTTACACATGGTAATAAACATAATAACTGAAATGATTATTTTCCTACCATATAGCTACAACTGTGGCCTGTAATCCCCCATTCATTCCTCCTTTGCTATATACTGTTAGTAATGATGGGAGGAGTTGAGCAGAGCTCAGATTTCATTTGCTTTCAGTGAAGTATCTTCTCTATCTCCCAGTCCTCCTGCCTTCTATCATGCTCAGTCTATTTTACATAACACACACCCATCTGCCAATCAATAGCTGGGTGTGTGCTATGTAAAAAAGTCTAGTAATCTGTGTGCTTCTCCCTGCCTGCTCTTCTCTGGTAATTGGTAAACTAACAGAACAAAATCCAACCTAGGAGCTGGCTGTATAGATAGAGCAGTGGGCGGGCAAAGGCGGGACATAGGTGGGAGTGGGCGGATCTTCACGGGCCGATCGTGGGCAGAGCCTAATCAAGACTTCTGTGTATAATAAAATGCCTGAGATTTCCCTGTGCTATAAGAGCACCTCCCCCAGTGATGTCAGGGCGTTTCTGCAGAGAGATAGACATAAATGGGGACAACAGGTGTTCAACACAGGCAATTCGAAAACCAGGAAGTAAAGTTTTCACTTCATTAACCACTTCAGCCCCGGAAGGATTTCACCCTTTAGGACCAGAGCACTTTTTGCGATTCGGCACTGCGTTGCTTTAACTGACAATTGCACGGTTGTTTTTTTCCCCACAAATAGAGCTTTCTTTTGGTGGTATTTGATCACCTCTGCGTCATTTCTGATCGCGGCTATGAACAAAAAAAGAGCCACAATTTTTCTTACTTTTTGCTAAAATACAAATCCAAATAAAAAATATAAACAAACATTTTTTTTCATCAGTTTTGGCCAATTTATATTCTTCCTCATATTTTTGGTAAGAAAAATCGCAATCAGTGTTTATTGATTGGTTTGCGCAAAAGTTGCCGTGTTTACGAATGATGAGAATTCATTTAAGGGGTTTTTATTTATTTTTTAATTTTTTTACTAGTAATGTCGGCGATCTGCGATTTTTAGCAGTACTGCGATATTGCGGCGAACATGTCGGACCATTTTGACACTTTTTTGGGACCATTGGCCATTATACAGCAATCAGTGCTATGAAAATGCACTGATTACTGTGTAAATGCAATTGGCAGTGAAGGGGTTAACGTGGAGGGGCGCTCTAAGGGTTAACTGTGTTCCCTCAGTGTGTTCTAACTGTATGGGTGCTGGGCTGGCAGGGGGAGGGGAGTGATCATGGCTTCCATATACAGGAAGCCTGTGATCACATCCCTTCCCCCTCTGTTAGAACGGAGATCCGTGTTTACATACATGGACCTCCGTTCTTTCACTGCGGGGGGGGGGGCGTTGCGGGTAGCCGGCGGAGATTGAGTCCACCATACCCGATCCCTTGCAAAACAATCAGCGACATGTTTAACAGACTGTATAGGTACATAACATAACATATTGATTTCTTCATTTTGACCATAGTTCTACTTTAAGGACAGGTGTGCCTGGAGGGAGCCCATCCCTCCTTAACCAGTTCCCGACCACGCACCGTGTTTTCACGGCGGCAGTCGGGATGCTGAGCGCGAATCGCCCTAAAAGACGGCAATCTGCAATCAGCCACTAGGACCCGATGTCCACCGGCGAGCCGCGATGAGCGGCCACAGGGAAAGAACGGGGAACCGCCAATGTAAACACGGCGGTTCCATGCTCTGTTAGTAGGGGCTAGGGTTGCCACCTCATCCCTTTAAACCCGAACACATATGAATTACACAGGCTCTGAGGCTGATTGACTGCAGGTAAGGCAACCAAGTGAGTTTAATTACCACCTTAATCAGCCACAGAACCTGTGTTATTAATATGTGTTCGGTTTTAAAGGGATGAGGTGGCAACCCTAGTAGGGGCATGGATGATCTACTGATCCCTGTCACTGGGATCAGTTAGATCTCTCATGCCCATATTAGCCCAACTCCCCCACAGTAAGAACACACCCAGGGAACACAGTTAACCCCTAGCTCTCCCCCCCAGGTTAACCCCTTCAATGCTAATGACATTTATACAGTAATCAGTGGACATTTTAATTTCTGATCGCTGAATAAATGTCATTGGTCCCAAAAAAGTGTCAAAAATGTCTGACATGTCCGCTGCAATATCGTATTACCGCTAAAAATCGCAGATCGCCGTCATTACTAGTAAAAAATAAAAATAAATAAAAACCCCAGAAATTAATTCTCATCATCCGTAAACGCGGCCACTTTTGCGCAAACCAATCAATAAACGCAGATTGCGATTTTTTTTATCACAAATATGAGGAATTATATAAATCGGCCAAAAACGGTGAAAAAAAAAGTTTTTTTATATTTTTTTTTTGGATTAGAATTTTAGCAAAAAGTAAGAAATTTGGGTTTTTTTTGCAAAATGGTCGCTCTTCTTTTGTTTATAGCGATGATCAGAAATGACGCAGAGGGGATCAAATACCACCAAAAGAAAGCTCTATTTGTGGGAAAAAAAGCACTCAAATTTTGTTTGGGTGCAACGTTGCACGACCGTGCAATTGTCAGTTAAAGCGACTCAGTGCCGAATCGCAAAAAGGGCTCTGGTCCTAAAGCTGGAAAACCTTCCGGTTGGTAAGTGGTTAAAGGTATAGGGACGCATGGGACACCCAGCAAGACACAATGGTAGCTGAAGGTATCCCATGCATGCTCACAAGCTGTTGCAAGCAACATTTACTTATCATATACCTTGAATAGGAATGTAAATATGCACGCTTGCCTTTGGTCTCATGTACACCATGTGTGTAAACAAAACCCTCTGTTTTTAAAGCGGAACTACACCGTATCTGAGCACTAGAAAGCAAAAATGCTATTTAATTCATTTTTAATATTCAAAGCAAACTCGCCCATTCATGTCTCTATGCTTTATTTTGCTGAAAAATCACTTTGAAAAACACCCGCTAGCATTTCTGGTCGTGGCCGTCTAAAAGTGATTGTAAAGTCTCATTTTTTTTTCTCTAAAAATAACAAACATGTTATACTTACCTTCTCTGTGCAGTTGGTTTTGCACAGAGCAGTCCAGATCCTCCTGTTGAGTGCCCTCACAGCAAGTAGCTTGCTATGGGGGCACCTGAGCAGAGCCACAGCTTGCTGTGTCAATTCAGACACTGAGCCCTGCCCCCTCTCTTTCTTGATTGGCTAACTGACATTGATTGACAGCAGCGAGAGCCAAAGGTGCCGCTGCTGTATCTCAGCCAATCAGGAGGGAGAGTCCTGGACGGCCGAGGTACTCGTGTACATTGCTGGATAGAGATAAGCTCAGGTAAGTATTAGGGGGCTGAGAGGGGCTGCTGCACAGGGGAGGTTTTTATGCATAGAATAAATTGAGATAAAAAAAGAAAACTTCTGACTTTACAACCACTTTAAGTAAGGCAGCAGCTGATTCATGTAGCATTTACTTCCTGCAATCCATCTGCCTTTAGTACAGGCATTTAAGCAGGTAGGTGTGATCAGGGGAGGGCTGGGCCAGGGGGCAGGGTGGCAATTGCCCCCCAGGCCATCCTAACTTACATTCAAAATGGCCAACAGCCGCTGCCCGCTCACACTTTTTTCTTCTTGTGGAGAAGGGAAGCAGGGGCCAGGGGCGCAGCCACCAACTAACTGCAGGCAAAGAGGGGCGGCACCCAGGGCTGGCTGTGCTGATGGGCACTGGCGAGCCTGCATGATGGGCACTGATCAGATTGCATTTGATAGGCACTGGTGAGGCTGCATTGATGGGCACTGATGAGGCTAAGCTTATAGGCACTGGTGAAGCTGCATTGGTGGGCACTGATGAGCTGCATTGATGCATTATTTTTGTTAAACCTCTTTTGTTGCTATTAACATTAAATTATTTTACCACATTGTATCATATTTGTTGTGCTTCGTAACATCAAAATCCATTCTAAAATCAGGTGGGCATGGATGGTGAGCTGATTCGGTGGTTCAATGGGCCACTTAACGGGACTTGCCCCCCAGGCCTAAGGCTGCCAGCCCTCCCCTGGGTGTGATTAACTGGGAAAACACCTCTTCCCCTCCTGAAGACTACTGATGTATGGCATTATTTGCCTAGGCAAGAAACCAGGAAGTAATTGAAGAAATATAAAAATATAGTTTAAGACAAGTAAATATGATATTCCTTCCTATCTATTTACTAATGCTAGCAGCATAAGGATTAAAAATAGTCAGTGTTGTTTGAGAGAGTGAAGTTCCACTTTAACATGAATTGTCAGGCTGGCTCAACTTGGTTGTTTTGCCGATAAGCTGATAAGTGTGTTGGGAAATCTTTGTTTGTCTGTGATATTTGAGAAGATGCTTTAATCACTCCAGAAAATGAAAGCAGTGACTGTCCTCCTGCAATTAGTAATTGAGCAAAAGCAAAAATTAACTCTATTTCATAAATATCATTTTATGATTTAAAATGCTTTATAAGAACATTGAAGATCCCATTCTGTTGCTGTTACAAGCAATCATGGAAATATATACTTATCATCTGTACCTTGAATAGGAATGTAAACAAGCATGTGGATCTCCACCAAGTCGCGCTTTCCTTTGGTCTCATGTACATCAGCAGCACATGGCTAATGTGCAGTGAACTACAATAAATACAATTAATTTATTAATCATTGATTTGATTTAGAACAAAAATATCACCCCTGGCCACTAGATGGCACTAAATGTCATCGGAATTTCCTATGATACTTAGCTCCATCTAGTGTCCAGATGTGGTATTTTCCATTGTAAAGCAATGAAAAACTTTTTTTAGAACAGAAAATAGCCTGAAAAACTTTTTTTTTTTGCTGCATTTGCTCAGAACAAATGTACATGCACTTTCACTGTCCAGATTGCTATGCGAATGTTTATAAAATACACCTCTACGTATTGTGTTAGTAAATAGCACAATACACATTGTAAAAGCTAAACTTCCAGCATACAGGTAAAAACACAGTTGAAATAAATCTATGGGAGTTGTTTTACCTGCCAAAGGATTTGAATTTTTGTCCTCCCAGTCCTACCAAAAAGCGTGGCTGGGCTGGTGACCTGTTATTTTCTATTGCAGTTCAGCAATACAGCTTGGTCCTTTCCCTGCCTCCAGTTTGTGATTGGACTGTAAAGGAGCAGCAACAGATGGATAAAGTCATTTCTCCTGCTTGTATGTCTATTGCTTGTCAGCATATGTGCATACAGCAGAGTCTGATTGGCTCAAAGTACTGATATTCTTTCCCATTTATACTAGGTGGGGCTCAAGATGGCTTTGCTTACTTACATTTGTTACACTTAAAATACATTTAAAGTTGAACTCCACAAATGACACAAATGAATGCACCAGCACAAGTACCTGAATTTGACTTGGTATCATCCTGCCACTTGCAGTCTACTGCAGGGCTTGGCAAATTTGCTTTGAATCTAGGAGCCAGCTAAAAAAAGTTAGGAGCCAGTTTTTTTTAGCATAGTGTTGGGTTGTCAGTACCCCCCGGGGTAAGGCAAGTAATTTGTGCTACCCTAACTTACTCACAAGGCAAAATCCAAAAAGATCCGGCACAACTGGAATAGGACATAAGTGTTGATTTATTTCATCTCATCCATGAAAAATGACAGCGAAGGCCTTCGCTGTCATTTTTCATGGATGAGATGAAATAAATCAACACTTATATCCTATTCCAGTTGTGCCGGCTCCTTTAGGATTTTGTCTATATGGTCATATATATGCCTACTAATGACATGGCTGTGATTGGCCAGTGCACCATGTGACCCAGCCTCTATGTGGGGCTGGAGTCCCCGTGCTGCATGTCATATGCTCTCAGGATAGTTTAGGGAGAGGATGCTGCTGGCTCTGTGAGGGACAGATTGCAGAACATCTCATCCTGCTGCACAGAACGATCTGATTGTAGACTAGGGAGAGATACTAGTACTGGTGCTTTGAGGGAGGGAGAGATACTAGTACTGCTGCTTTGAGGGACAGATTGCACACCTCATCCTGCTGCACAGAACGATCTGACTGGACTAGGTAGAGTCTGTTGCTTTAAGGGAAAGATTATT
>BLSH010438449.1:414810-427697 GCA_018402905.1 Glandirana rugosa | reverse complement strand
TCTGAGGTAGGTCTCCATTTTTGTGGAATGGAAACAGGACAGTAGGACGATGACACCCTACATTAACCCCCGACTTTTTCTTGAAAAGGGTCTTCGCTCCATCCGGTGCGAATTTCGTGGCCCGATGTAAAAGCCGAGCTGCCTCGAGGCGCGCACGCCGCAAGCAAGGGCTTCCGGAAACCTTACTGAGAGTGAAGATTTTATTTGAAAACGTTTGTTTCGTATTGGAGAAGGACTTGGGAGTAATCCTTTTTCCCGATAGGGTTTCCTAAGTATATAATGATGTTCCCGGGCCAGGCGAGGACCATAAAAACAGAGGGTTCCTGGAAGAAGGAATGACCCTAACCTTTATGTCTCTTAAGGCAAAATGTGGTGGGGCTTATTTAAAGCAAAATGTATTAAGATCCCAGTAAGGAAGAAGGTCCTTGGGAGACAAAAATACCAGGAGCGGACCGGGCCCTTGTAGTAATATATGAATCCTTTGGGATAGCCCTTTTTCCTAATGAGGGTTCAGGAAGAGGTTATGCTTTGTTTGCAAAAGTTTATTTTAGAAGTGAGAGTCATTCCAAAGGCCTTCGGGAACGAACGCCGCACGCGCGGAGCTCCGTCGAGCCGAAAATGTAGCCCGGTGCTTTAAGCGTGGCCTACCTCGCTTCTGGGAAAAGTTCTTTTTCAGCCCCCAATTACATCCCACAGTAGCAGGATGACAGGACAAAGGTAAGGTGTTTTTACCTCTGGATGGAGTCTCTGTGAGGAGGATTCCTTTGGATTGTTTAGTGTCCAGACGGAGCTCCTCTATCCAGCGTCTGTCCTCCATGCTCGCCAGGCCACGCTCCAAGACATGTTTCTATGTGCGTGTGAGGAACTGTATGGAAATGTCTTGAGTAATGCTGCGGAGTGCTGAATTAAGTCACAATCTTCTTCCGCCTCCGTTGGAATCCTGAGTCTCATGCCAGCTGCTGAACTGTGCTTTAATCAAGCTGAACTTTAACAGTTTGGCAGCAAGCTTAACGCATTGATGCTTTTCTGTGACTTGATGCTCAGAAGGGAGAGGGTTCTACAAGGTTACAAAGCATTAGGTAAACTCTAGCAAAGAACTGGTAAAGCTACTCAAAAACATTGCAAATGTGCTTAAAGGAGACTTCTCACTAGACCAGTCTTTCTCAACCTTTTCAACACAGAGGAACCTTTGAAATTACTTTCCGATCTCAGGGAACCCCTGTTAAAATTGCCATATCTACAATTCCCTTAGGTGGCCCTGTAAGACTACTTCCGCCCAATATCCTTCGACTCAAAAATCAAAGGAGCTAGGCAGAAAATTGTCCACCGAACAGCAGCTGTATCCAGTTAGATGCAGTCACTGTTCAGGTATTGTAACAGCCACCTGCGCTGATTAGCATGGATGGAGAAATCTGCTAGATTTTTTTCATTCAACCATTCAAGTCAGTTCTGTTCCATTTCATCAGAATCTTGTTCATAATTCACCAGATTTTGGCCTCATGCACAAAGGGCATTTTTTTTGCTCCTCTGAACGCCAGAACTCCTGGCAGGAAGAAAGCTGTTTAAAAAAATGTGCCTAAGGCCTCATTTACACTGCTGCTGGTAAACGGATGTTTAGAGGCAGTTGGGCATTTTTTTCAGCCGCCCCTGAACTCTCCTCTATGTTATTTTATCAGTACATTTACACAGGGTCGTTTAAGGTCGTTTCCAGGCAGTTGAGTTGAGGGGCTTTCTTTGGAACGCAAAAAAATGGGTTCAGACGCCAGTTCAGAGGCATTTGAAATGCCAAACAGCTTGTAAACGCGCCTAAACGTGGTGTCTAGGAGCGTTTTGTTTACAGGCGTTTCCATTTAAAAAAAAATGTTTTTTCAAAAACACTCCTAGACGCGAACGCAGCAAAACGTCGCTAAACTCCGCATGCAAAACGGACATTTTGGACACCGGTTTCTAGCTGTCAAGATAAAACGTTCAGGGGAGGTTAAAACAGCGCCCTGTGTAAATGGAGCTAAAGGCAAATAGACTGTGCACTCGCTTAGTAAATGATATAAGGCTTAAGAATACCCAATCACATGCAACAAAAATAAAAAAACAGCATTTTTGCTGATTAGATGCTGGAAGCCATCAAAGTTTCTGCTCATTTACTAAGCTCTGGAGCAACTGCTCTTGCAGAGGACAACTGCGGTCTTTTTCCCTTTAGTAAATCAACCCCATAGGCTCACATAGAGATGCTTTTACAGGCTGAAAAAAGCCAAGTGCCTGTAGTGTTGTTTTTTAAGCTCCTTTTTGTATGAGGCCTTAGACTTGGCTACATGATTTCTGCTTAAAGTGTTACTAAACCTACAACAGTAAAATCAGTCTGTATATGCAGAATAGCATGCTTGCTATACTCACTGTGTAACTTAGGAGTTAATCCTCTGTATTGTGTAAAAAGGCTGTTTGATCTTGTATGGCCAGATACTCCCTTCTTGCCCTGTCTACTATATTAAACTATACTATACTATACTACATGCAGACAGGGTGGAAAGGTTGCAGGTGCTCTGTTTGATCTTCCTGTTTCACATGGACACAGACTGCAGTGCATTTCTAGAAGCAGTGATTGTTTATTTGTGAAGTGAGCAAATCATTGGCAAAGCACCAATCCATTCAGCTCTGGCCAGATTGTGGGTGAAGGGTCGCTGATGCAAAGGAAGTTTCATCATCAGAGAGTGAAATCTCCTCCTATATGAACACCGTGGAAGTCCTGGCTCCTTGCAGCTTATTATTTGACTGCAATATACAGACAAAATGAAGGTATATAGCAGCAGTATTTTGATATAAAAACATTTAGAAGCTGTGTACATTGTGGGGGTGGATTAATTGTTTTATATTGCTGGGTTTAGTACGTTTTAGCAGGTCTGAGCACAGAACAGCTCCTTCAGCTGAGATCACCTGACCCACTGCCTAGGCTTTCAGATACAGTATCTCACAAAAGTGAGTACACCCCTCACATCTTTGTAAATATTTTATTCTATCTTTTCATGTGACAACACTGAAGAAATGACACTTTGCTACAATGTAAAGTAGTGAGTGTACAGCTTGTATAACAGTGTAAATGTGCTGTCCCCTCAAAATAACTCAACACACAGCCATTAATGTCTAAACCACTGGCAACAAAAGTGAGTACACCTCTAAGTGAAAATGTCCAAATTGGGCCCAAAGTGTCAATATTTTGTGTGGCCACCATTATTTTCCAGCACTGCCTTAACCCTCTTGGGCATGGAGTTCACCAGAGCTTCACAGGTTGTCACTGGAGTCCTCTTCCAGTCCTCCATGATGACATCACAAAGCTGGTGGATGTTAGAGACCTTGCGCTCCTCCACCTTCCTTTTGAGGATGCCCCACAAAAATTAGAGGGGTGTACTCACTTTTGTGAGATACTGTATGTGACTAGCACTGAAGGAGCACTGGCTCAGCTTTAAGCTGTCACCAGAGATGTGTATAGAGCAATTCAAATTGGCATTACCAACAGAATGGAGGATATCATTTAGTTTGCTTAAAAACTGTATAATATATATTTTTTTAAATTTAGTTTTGCCCTTTTTCATCCTGCTGCAGATTAAAAACTATAGAAAATGACTTTTGAAATGATCATGTTAAAGCTTATATGAGACGTTAATGATTGGTTTCACATATACTTTAAAGGAGAAGTTTGGGTGTTTTAAAAAAAAACCCACATATTCCTTACTATGCTGCAACATCGGTGTGATGCTGCAGCTTTCCCATGTCAGTCCTAAGACCGAGAACTGAGTTATCACATGACCACTGATCACTCAGCTCTCGGTCTGCTGGGAGCAGTGACTGTCAGTCATCAGCTTTCCTCTCTGCTCTTCCAGTGCTCACTAGAGGGCCGGGCTGGAGATGGGATGGGAGCAGCTGGCTCTGGCTCTCAGATGCGTGCTGATGAGGCAGAGTCAGCTGTCAATCGGGCAGCCGCGTGGATCCCAACAATATTGTCGAGATCCTTCCGGAGTCTGGAGCAGCTCTACTACGTTGGCTGAGAATGGGCAATAGCCCCTATCAGCTGACTCTGGGTCACTGGAGAGCAAAAGTAAGTTCACTCCTGTGACCCACAAGAGGAGAGTTGCAAAGAAACTTTTGAACTTTGCCATAACACAAGCACCCTGTGTCCATATTATGGCTCTAACAGACTGAATTATTAACCACTTTACGCGAATCGCTGTTTATAAACGGTGGCTGCTTTATGGTCTGGTGCCTAGGTAGATGCCCCACTTCTAGAGCCCTTTCAGTTTGGCATTAGCTTGTGAATAAAGAAAATAGTCTTTCTGCTGTTCTTTATTTATTTTATTGTGTCTGAGTACCAGCCTTTACCATATGGCATCTTGGCAAATCTATCAGTAAATTGTTTTTAAGTGCTGAAATTCTGCCGTCTCTAGGAGCTGAGATGTTTAATACACAAACAGATGCCTTGACGGAATGTTTGTGTCGTGCCCACAGTCAGTCTGTTTCTGCTTTAAAGCGTATAATTAGTGCCTGAAGTACCATCCCTTTAGTTTTTGTTTTATATCTAAAAGCCCAACTCTAGCTTCAAACAAAAAATACATTTCTCGGCACTTAATAAAACAATGCATGTCTTGCAGCTCAATACCCTCTAGCATTGTCCCCAGCGGTTTGTCATTTTCACCACTAGATGGTGCTGCTTTTCAGAGGTAAATATCACCATTCATCTCACTTTTAGGGTACCCAAGGCAACAAGGACCTGCCTCCTAAAGTCATGCAAATCTCATGCTCCCTGCCTGTCCATTAGAGCAGCAGTCCCCAACCTTTTAGGCACCGGGGACCGGCTGTGTGCAAGAAAATTATGTCAAGGCCCCCGGTGGGGTGGTTTGGGATGCAGATTTTTTTGGATGCGCAATTTGCCAGGCAATGGCTGGTGTTGGCGCTTCAATCATCACGGCACCATGGTTACATTATTATTATTACATTGTAATATAAAATTAAATAGTTCAATTCACCATAATGCAGAATCAGTGGGAGCCCTGGGCATGTTACTTGCCACCGTCGCCTGACACCATATGCATTTGCCACCATTGGCTTCCATCAGATGCAGCTTGTCACTTACCATGTCGCCTGCCACCAGATGTTCTTGCCACCATTGCCTGCCATCAGATGCAGCTTGTCACTTGCCATGTCGCCTGCCACCATATGCATTTGCCACCGTCGCCTGCCACCAGATGCAGCTCATCACTTGCCACCAGATGCAGCTTGTCACTTGCCACTTCGCCTGCCACGAAATGCGAATTGTCATTTGCCACATTGCCTGCCACCGGATGCAGATTGTCACTTGCCACGTTGTCTGCCACCAGATGTCTATTTTCACTTGCCACTTCACCTGCCACCAGATGCGGATTCTTACTATCCTGCCACCAGCTGAAGCTTTCCACTGCTAGCTGCCACCAAAAAATACCAGATGCAGCTTGTCACCTTTTAAATGTAAAGGCAATGGGAGATCATGTAATCTCTCTGCTCGCCTGTGGCTGCACATTGCACCTTCGCGGCTGTGAGGGGAGAAATGCGGTGAAGCGGGGCGGACGGTGAGAGATGATGTCATCTTTCTGCTCACCCGTGGCTGAACATAACAGAACAGCCTTCGCGGCTGTGAGGGGAGAATTGCGGTGAAGCGGGGCGGACGGTGAGAGATGATGTCATCTTTCTGCTCACTCACCCGCCTGCGACAGAGCAGCCTTCACGACCTGGCTGCAGAGAGGCCACGGACTGGCACTGCTCCGCGGCCCAGTGGTTGGCGACCCCTGCATTAGAGAACTCTAACTCTGATTCAGCAAGGGGTCATGTTGGACCTCTTGAGAGAGACCACTGCTTTCACACACTAACCAAGGGCCCATCTCTGCATCTTGTTGGCAGGGGACAGGTTTTTCCACTCAGGTTAAATGTATTGCTTTCCTGTGTCCCCAATTTGGACATTTACCTCTCCTTTCCCATAGACATGACAGGAAGTAGGGAAATCTACCCTACTGGGACACAAATGCCAATAAAAACCTAAAACTCCTATGGAAGCCACAAAAATAGCTTTGGGCTGGTGTTCAGCATTTGGAAGCACAAGTAAAATCTTCTAATGCCACAAAGGAAATCATTTTGTGTTAAAGTCACTTAGTTTACCATTTATCTGAGTTACATATAATCAATTGAATAGTAAATGTCATGGCTATATTCTATACATATTTTACTTTTCCTGTACAGCTTGTTCTGTGTCAGGCACCGTATTGCCATGCTCGTGTAAACGTAACAGTTGTCACTGTTTTATGGGATTGATGTGTTGCAGCGTTGGAAGAAAGTTGCCCCTGGCAATACCTCGTTCAGTTTAAACATGTTCTTTTCTGATTGCCAACATTTCAAATAATTCGGGAGACACTTTGTGGCTGTGTCTGTGTATTTTTACTTGTCAGGTGTAGTATCTGCTCTGAAGACCAGGAAACGCCAAAAGCTTTGCATTTTATGGCCCATTTCCGGTTTGTTTTTCAAGCTCAAGTGTAAAATGAAACCTACGCCCAACATTGGCTTTAATTAAATAACTGCAAAACACAATAATCTCATCTTTCTTTATTATGATTGCTGATAAGCAGGGAATCCTATTAGCTGCTCAGTTCATTGCCTTGTGACGTTATACTTCAGTCAGACATGAAGATCTTGTAATAAAACTCTCTCGGGGGAAGTATTGTATAATGACTGGCATTCATTGTCATTTTGTATTCAATTTCTGCAGCTAGCTCTCCTGCCGTCTACATCCCTGCAGTTTTCAGCATCCGTATTTTCTATATTACCCTGAACCTGTGAAAAACTGAGCCAAGGGTCTTAAATAGCAAACCACACTCTGCAGCTATTGGGATGTCTGTCGCAGATCAATTATTAGCTCTGCTGGTGAATATGCATGCATGAAGAGTTGGTAAAGTGATCTTCCAGACCTCTTACCAGTTATGTTTCTCCTTGCAGAGCACACAGTGAGTTTATCGCCTATGTTTTCTACCTTCCAGAGAATGGGCCAAGGAAGGGGAGAATGTGTCCCCCTCCCATAATAGTAGAACCTCAGAGAATAGGAGGGAAGCCAGTAAATGGACCTTGGAAGGGAGGACGTGGCTCATGCCCATCCTCATTAAAGCGGAGTTCCACCCAAAAGTGGAACTTCCGCTTTAAGGGAAGGTGACCCCCTGACATGCCACAATTGGTATGTCATTTTTTTGGGGGGGTCCCAGGTCCACTTTCTGTCCTAGAGCCGCGGCTTCGGAAGGGAGTTCACCTTTCCCCCCTCCCTCTTGGCGATCTGGGACACGTCACAGGTCCCAGAAGTTACACTGACCATTTACAAGGCACAGTGCAACTCACGCATGCGCAATGCGTGCCTGGCTTTGTAGCTGCTGACTTTTAACTGGGTGGAACTCCGCTTTAACTTTCAGTTATAGGATCTCAGAAGAAAGTGCTTGTCTCTTCTCCATCCTCACTAACCTCTGGTGGAAGGTTTTCAGAATGGAGTACTTGACTCCTGCTCATCCTCACTAACCTCCGGTGATAGGATCTCAGAAGGAAGTGCTTGTTCCCGCCCATGCTCACAAACCTCTGGTTGAAGGTTATCAGAAGGGAGTGCTCGACTCTTGCTTATCCTCACTAACCTCCGGTGTTAGGATCTCAGAAGGAAGTGCTTGTCTTCCGCCCATCCTCCCTGATATCGGGAACATGGATCTGATAAAGAAGTGCTTGTCTCATGTCCATTATCAATAATCATCAGTGAAAGGATCTCAGAAGGGAGTACTTGTCTACGTCAATCCTCACTAACTTACGGTGAAAATATCTCAGAAGAAAGTGCTCGTCTTCCTACCGTTCCTCACTAATCTATGGTGAACGGATCTCAGAAGGAAGTGCTCCCACCTGCCCATCCTCTAACTTCTGGTGAACGGATCTCAGAAGGAAATGCTCCTCTCCTGCACATCCTCACTAATCTCCAGTGAAAGGATCTTAGAAGGAAGTGCTCCTCTCCTGCCCATCCTCTAACTTCTGGTGAACAGATCTCAGAAGGAAATGCTCCTCTCCTGCACATGCTCACTAATCTCCAGTGAAAAAATCTCAGAAGGGGGTGCTCGTCTCCTGACCATCCTCACTAACCTCTGGTGAAAGGATCTCAGAAGGAAGTGCTCCCACCTGCCCATCCTCTAACTTCTGGTGAACGGATCTCAGAAGGACGTGCTCCTCTCCTGCCCATCCTCTAACTTCTGGTGAACGGATCTCAGAAGGAAATGCTCCTCTCCTGCACATCCTCACTAATCTCCAGTAAAAGGAACTCAGAAGGAAGTGCTCGTCTGCTGACCATCCTCACTAACTTGTGGTCCTTGCTTCTCAGACATACGTGTGCAAACAGGAAGTAGCCTCCAAGAACTGTTGAAACATGGGCGGCACACAGAATGAAATTAAAGTGGAACTAAACCCTGCTATCCCTTACACTAAGGAAGCTGCCATCTCAGCCTCTGATCTACAGTTGCCATGGTGCTGCACATGTGATCAGTTATGACACCAGCCATTTGATGGCTTGACCGCTCAGTTGAGAGCACAAGCAACTGTAACAGTTATTATTCATGACATGCCTTGAATGTACTTGTTTTGAGAAATTGATGGGTTTAGTTCTCCTTAAAGCAGTGTTCCAGTCGAAGTTTTATTTTTAGCTAAAAATACCCCTCTAATACTCATTCTATTAGAGGTATGCTGTAAACTAAGGCACGTTTTGTATTTGTGCAGCTTGGTTTTCTTACTTTGTGACGTCTCATCAGACCGCAGCCATCTCCTGTGTGGGCATTTGAAGCCGCACTGTTCTTCTTCCTGTATTCCGTGCATGCTGGCTACCCAGCATACACCTGCCGATCTTGCCCATACGCAGTGCGGCGCGAGCGAGTCTAATCACTGAAGATCGGGTTTCCATAGCAATGGCGGTGCCGGAGGAAGTTGCCGCCCCTTGCTATGGAAACCTCTCCTCCCCCTCTAGGAAGCTTTGCTACAACCCGACGATGCCCATTGCCTCCTGGGATTGATGGCACACATCTCCCAGGAGCCAATGCAAAGCCGGAAATGACGTGCGGGGCCACGGCCACAAAGGAGGAAGTGAAAAATGATAAATGCTGCAATAAAGTAAGTGATCCCAAAAAAAAAAAAAAAATACCAATTCGTTTTAAGGGTACACATTAGTGCTGGATGGTGAGGAGTGTAAAATGTGGGTGGAACTCCGCTTTAACGCAAGAACTTTATGTCCGTATGTTATGCACAGGGCCGGATTAAGAGCATCATGGGCCCGGTGCTGAGGATTTTGGTGGGGCCTTTTTATGGAAATTAATAAAATGAAAATGCAAACAATTTTTTGTTAAAACAAATGAAATGTGCTGCCGCAATTTACATTTCAATCATCTGTACACTGCGTGCAGAGCAGGGCTCACTCACAGCATTGGGCTGGGCCTATCTGAAGGAAGGGGCCTGGAGCTGCAGCTCCAATAGCCCCTATGTTAATCCGGCCCTGGTTATGCAGGATCTTCCGCTAGCTCTGCCAGCAAGAGCCTGCCTTCTTGCATATACGCATATATATGTCTGTGTGGATGAGCTCCTTGACTGTAGAGGGGGGTTTAGTTCTACTTAAAAAAAAAATGGCAATCCAGCATCATTAACAATACTGTACTGAACCCTGCTGTTTTCAGTGAGGGTTTTGTTCATAGAGATGACTTGTTGTGATGTTTCGTGGGGAGAATTAGCTGGTTGATGGCCTGCAGATTTCCTTTTACATGAACACAAGTGTCTTCTATGCGGAGGAGATCGCAGGATACAGGCCACCTCCCATAAGTGTGTGGAACCGATTGCAGAATTCTGTAAAACTGTCCATCTCCTCCTGTTAATAAGCGGCATCACCGCCGCTCACACAGAAGATCTGTCTGCTTATTAATTCCTCCTATTCAGTCTCTGCCTTCCATTCATCTTGTGTTCTGGACAGTGCGGCAGCGGCCTCTCTGCGCTGATTGCATTCATCATCTTCACTGTGACCTTGCAGTGGGAATTCAGCAGTAATAAGCTTCTCTGGGATGACAATAAATGCTACAGCCCGTGCAGAATTATTCGTGGGTTAAAAAAAAAAAAAGGATTAATACTTTTTACTTAAAGGACATCTTCACTTTTATGTATTTCAAGTGCGTATTTAGCCTGGAATTGTCTTTATATGTATCAGAATGTGCACTAGCTGAAACGACACTGTAGCTTTGCTATACATCTTCTACATAGGTTTAATATATGCGTTTGCATTGAACAAGA
Source organism: Glandirana rugosa (assembly GCA_018402905.1). Taxonomy (NCBI): domain Eukaryota; kingdom Metazoa; phylum Chordata; class Amphibia; order Anura; family Ranidae; genus Glandirana; species Glandirana rugosa. The sequence goes on along the minus strand of BLSH010438449.1, from coordinate 417,353 downwards.
GTGGAAATTCACTCTGAGTAGATAGACGGTGGGGTAATGATCTCAGCCTCCGCATCGTATGAAGGCGTATGTGTGCATAGTCGCTCCATAATTAATGTTTAGCTCAGCTTCAGCATGGCATGCAAGAAAGAGCATAGCAGATGTACACAATAATTACCCTAATTGGCTATATCAATGCAATAATGATGCTGTAAAGCTTTTATTCTGCATTCAGCGTAATTAGAAACACCAACAGATAAACACAGGCTTAGCGTATCAATAGCCATACACGCCAAGGGGGATGAGGAGAGGAAAGGGGAGCAGACTGGCATGTCATTAACCACTTCAGCCCTGGAAGGATTTCCTACTTTAGGACCAGAGCACTTTTTGCAATTCGGCACTGCGCCGCTTTAACTGACAATTGCGCGGCCTTGCGATATTGTACCCAAATGAAATTGGCGTCCTTTTTTTCCCACAAATAGAGCTTTCTTTTGGTGGTATCTGATCACCCCTGTGTCACTTCTGATCACCGCTATAATCAAAAAAAGAGTGACAATTTTGAAAAAAAAAACAATATTTTTTACTTTTTGCTATAATATATGTTAAAAAAAAATCTAAATTTATTCATCAGTTTTATATTCTTCTAGCCCGCAAGCACCGCTTATAGTCAGTGATTTGCGGGAAGCTGCCCCACTGCCGCCGACAATAGATGCGACGTGGTCGGCAAGTGGTTAAAGGGAAACTAGAGTAGTTTAACAGATAGATGTATATGTGAATGTGATCAGCCTAGACAATAATACTACCAGTGTATGTTGATTTTATTTTATAATTCTTGTTTTGTGTATAGATTATAATTATATATAAGAACATGGGGGCAGCCATATTTACACATTATATACAGTATCTCACAAAAGTGAGTACACCCCTCACATTTTTGTAAATGTTTTATTCTATCTTTTCATGTGACAACACTGAAGAAATGACACTTTGCTACAATGTGAACGAACACCTTTTCTAGCCATACACTCAGCAATTTAATTAACAACCTGCCAAAATTTGATCAATGGGTTTCCCTGTTGGCACCAGTCTGCCAACATCCTTTGATTTAAAAGTCAAATGAGCCAAATGAAAAATTGTCAACCAGAGTTTTCATCCAATCAGATGCAGTGACTGTTCAGATATTATAATACAATAGCCACCGTGGAAGTCTTGTCCCTCTCTGCTGTTTAGCGTGGATGGAGGAATCTGTTAGATTTCTATGGGTGGATGGCCAGCTTAACACTTACAGGTCTTACCCCTCCCCCATTCTGTAACAAGACGGTGAAAGGTGAAGCAGCCGGCTGATTAATGTAGGTCCTTCTGTCACTCTGCTCTCTCCTTCAATCAGCATGTTTCATGTCAGTACACGAGAACTGCAGCACAGCTAACTGGCTTGTTGTGCTGCTTCTCCCTCTCCCAGTCTGAGCCCCAATGTACACAGGACTTCAAGAGGTTGGCAGCAGGTCAAATTCATCCTTGCTCCCTTTTGCTCTCTTAAATATACAATTAATAGTGCTTTATCTTTTCAACAAGTGCAAAAATACCTGTTGATCCTGCTAGAAATCCAGTGCTGTCCTGTGCACTCTGCAGTGTTCTCTCAAACAGTATTTTCAACCCTGCCCAGCCCACCTCTGTTAACCACAAAACAGCTCCTCCATATGTTCTGAAGATGAGGGAAAGGGGAGGTTATCTGTTGTTTAAACCCATTTCTGTCCTAGGGGGACACCGATGCCCCTCTATACAGTACAGTGAGTGAGTGTTGTCACCATGATGTGTGTTACTGGCAGGATCACCAAGTGAAAATAGGAAAGGAAAAAATGAATGCAGCCACCACATCTTGGGACATAGTTACATATTTAGTCAGGTTGAAAAAAGACACAAGTCCATCTAGTTCAACCAATTAAAAAAAAAAATCATACAAGCCCATATACACAATCCTATACACACAGTTGATCCAGAGGAAGGCAAAAAAAACCAGCAAAGCGTGATCCAATTTGCTTACAGCAGGGGGAAAAAATCCTTCCTGATCCCCCGAGAGGCAATTGGATATTCCCTGGATCAACTTTACCTATAATTGTCAGTATCCAGTTATATTATTTACATTTAGGAAATAATTCAGGCCTTTTTTAACCTTCTCCCGCCCGCGCTATAGCCGAATGACGGCTACAGCGCGGCTCTAAAATGCCGGGAGGACGTCAATAGACGTCCTCCCATTTGGCTTGTGCTGGGCGCGCTCCCGCGGGCGCGAGCGGCACGTGCACGCGCCGCTCGCGCCCGCGGGAGCGTGCCCGCGGGTCGGGCGGACCCGATGTCCGCCGGAGACCCGCGATCTCCTTTCAGAGAGGAGGAACGGGGAACCGCCGAAGTAAACACGGCGGTTCCCCGTTCTGTGAATGGGACATAACAGATCTACTGATCCCTGTCACTGGGATCAGTTAGATCTGTCATGTCCCGAGCAGCCCCGCCCCCCCACAGTTAGAACACACCCAGGGAACAGCGACATCGGCAGTAAGCCGATATCGCGC
>BLSH010438449.1:387870-409537 GCA_018402905.1 Glandirana rugosa | reverse complement strand
AGTTCGGGGTATGTGTTCCCGACTTATAATCGGCTTTAATCGTCCATATCATCTATGGTCGACTATAAACCGGGTACACATTTCCAGGAACAAACTGTCTTCGACTAGGCTGTAGACCGAAGACAACTTACTCGTACGACCTTTTGGTCGTCGACTAACCGTAGACTAGTGACGAGAGTCGGTTACCAACGCTTGCACTGACGACAATTTGGAGCTCCTCCTTAAGGAGCCCCTAGCAATCTCTAGAAGAGCCAGGGTCAGCTTAAGCAAGGTGGAGCTGTACTAACGATGCAATTTTAGTACAGCAATCTCCCCACTGAGCTATTGTGTTCTGACAGGGGTATAACCACCCCCCGCCAGAACACAGCAGTCACGTTCGCAACCATTGGCTGAGAGCAGTGATCAGATGCCAATCAGCTGCTGGTTTTCCAGCATGCTCATTCAACAGAAGCCAGATGTCGGATCAGCTTCTGTCAAACAAGGACCTTTACACATGGGCCAAATATCAGCTGGTATCTACTATACCTGCTAATTTCGGCTAATATTCAGCCCTTGTGTATGGGGCTTGAGTGACCCAAGTGATGGCACATGATCACATCCATGATGGCAGCACCCAGCAACAGTGTTCTAGTTTTTGGTTGTGTGCACAAGGGAGTTAAAATAAAGAAATAAAGAAATAAACATATATAATAATAATAATAATAAATAAAAATAACAATTAGTGTGTTAAAGCTGAACTAAAGATTTCCTTCAACGGTCCAAAATCCTTCACCGTCAAAGGCATCCTCTACCCGGCTTCATCCAGGTGCCGGCCTGCGGCCATCTTCGTTGCCCGGCGCAGGGTGACACCCCTCTGCCCATGCACAGGAGTGCAGTCATCCAGGCACACACGATCTGTGCATGTCATTGAATTGATACTTTAGGTTAATAATGAGCACGTGTTTTGAGTTACCAAAGTATTTCTCTGTGGACCAGTTTACATCAAAATGCAGTGTGCTGCAAAGCACTCAAAATGAATGGGCTGCAGTGCCCCTCAATGCATGAGGATCTAGGACAGACTTCACTTTGTTCACAGCGCAATGCACAGGCACACTGCATTGCACATGCTTTTGGAGGTGCGTTGGGGTGGCATTCACAATGAATGGCATAGCAGCGCACCAACGCACAAAACATGCGCATTACCACAAAGCCCCGGTGTAAATGGGCTATGAATGTAATTTTGTGATTTTTACAAATAAATTTGCATGCTCTTCCATATTTTTTTGTTGTATTGAACCTAGAGATTAGTGGATCAACCCCTAGAGGGGGTTTATATTTGGAGGACTCTCTTAGCAACTGTTGAATTAAGATATCAGCCACACAGGTAGAACTAGATTTAGACCTTGGGGGCCGGGGCACTTCAGGTTCTGGGGGCCTCTCATACACACAGTTGGTTTACATTCTCAATGACAGTCACACATTTTTAAAATGCATGACACAACGTCATTCTGAGGTAATGCGCACACACATATACACACACGCAGCCATAGCGCTCCATGTGTGGTTCACTTTCACTTTTAAAAATAATACAATATACTGTACCAGTTCAGAGTAAAAACTTTTACAGATGATGGCCAGCAAAATATTACTTCCCATGATACGTTTAATAATTGAAAGTCATTTTTTTTATCATTATATATTTTATATTATGTTATTGTTTATTTTTTATTATCTTATATCATTTTTTGTATTGTTTTATATTATTTTGCATTGTTTTCCTAGATGGATTTGGGCACAGGTTAGGTTGGACAAGAAATTGATGTCAAAATGATGGCTTGTTGATGTGCCTTGTTGAGCCTAATGATGGGCGCACACAGGACTTCCAGGTAGTAATAACAAAAAACAACTAAACAAATAAAAGCAACAGACCATCAATGCTCCAGATCAGTGGCGGCTAGTGGTATATTTTTTTGGGAGGGGGGTCAGCGATTCCTCCGCCGCGGCCCCCCCCCCCATTAGGTCTCCTGCGACACCAACCCCCCCCCCCCCCCCCCGGTTGGTCGATCGGTCCCTTCACTTACCCCATCTAGGTCGCGGGCTTCCTCCAGGCGGCAGCTTCACCCTGTGTCTCCTCCTTCCTCTGCTTCACGGTGCGTCTCCTTCCTCCTCCTCTGCAGCCAATAAAATCGCTTCTCCTCTCAGCCAGTCGGGTCTCAGGACCCGGCTCCTGAGCCGGGAGGAGAATCAGAATATTAATTCGCTATTTTCACACAACTGGGTGGGCTCCGGGTGCAGTGCTCCGAGCCTGCCCTTTTTAGAGACTCCGGCTCTATTCATGGGCTTCTAAAAAAAACAAAAACATTGGAATCTCTGCCTACGGTGCCCTGCATGTAAATTAGGGGCCGGACCCATGGATTGGGGGGGGGCAGCGCCCCGTATGGACGGCCGCCGCTGCTCCAGATTATATTATGGTGGCAGTAGGTTGCAATCATCCATTTGACCATTTTTGCATTCAAAAGCTGGTTCAAGATGGTTAACATTGTTTGAACTTTGCCATGTGCTTGTAAACGTTCCACCAGCTAATTTCACCACCACTAATAGGCATATAAGACTAAAGAAGACCCCCAAAATAATACTTACAAAATACATTACTACCTTCATCTGGAAAAGCAAGTAGGCAAATAATCTGGTGAACTGAACTGTGAATGCTGTGCCCAAAAAACAAGTATGTAGCAAAGAACTAGTCACCTATATTGTCTGTGGTCTCTGCAGCTGATCCTTTTCCCATTACTGACTTACCATGCCTTGTTCTGCTATGTGTCTCTGTATGAAGATGGCCATCTTAGGCTTTGCTTCCTCACGTCAGAACTGCCCCCTTAATGACTGTTGATCTGATGGCTGATGATGGAATAATCATGCAGGAGAGAGGCAGAAAGCACAGATCCACAGAATGCATGAAGCAAAAGCAGGGAGATCCTTGCACTGCCGGTCATCAGGTACAGCTTCCTCTACACTAAGGAGAACTCTAACCTGCATAGTAGTGGCATCCCCAAATCTCACTCCAAATCTAATGAGACCAGCAGTGAGAAGTAGCAGTGCCATGAATGATCTCATGCTGCAGATATACATCTATGAGGCTCAAGGAACTGGACTTGCATGCAAGATAATGGCACTGCAACCCAATCATGCAATCAGGGCCAGCAAGAAGTCTTTGTTTTTTTACTCACTGTGCCTGACTTGCAGTTTCCGCCCCGCAACACAAGAGCCTTTCCATGTAGATAAAGTCGGCAAACAGGTGAGGATGAATAAAATTTCTCTTTATTTCGTCCAAGGAATACACGTGTTCCAAAGAGAGCCAACACTAACGCATTTCAGCCTTTCAAGGCCTTATTCATAGTTGTACTACTTGATAGTCGGAAAGACGTTAGTGTTGGCTCTGTTTGGAATGTGTGTATTCCTTGGACGAAATAAAGTGAAATTGTATTCATTCTCACCTAGTTGCTGACTTCACCTACATGGAAGGGCTCAGGGTACTGGAGTGCCTAGGCACAGGAAGTGCACTGCTATCTTTCAGAAAGAATTCAAGGCTAAAAAAAAAAAAACATTCGATGTACTGCTTGGGCACAATTACATTTCTAGATATTCCTCATAATCTTCACTTTTTGAGTTCAGGTCCACTTTAAAAGCACTAATAAAATCTGCCCTTCCACAATGGACCTGGAAAGTAACGATGCAGCAGATCCTTACTGTGAACCGTCAGATCAATTAATCACTGCTCTGCGGCTTGTACGCGGGGAAGAACAAAATTGTTTGGAGGGTGTGTGCCTGGCAGAAAGGCTGGTTCCTGCCCCCTGTAGACCATTGACAGAACTGCTGTGTATTGTACTCTATGCCTCCCCTGAGGTTTCTCCCTGTCTAAACTCAATCAAATAAAGAACATTACTGTTTAATAACCCCAAGAGCATAGCAGGTGATATTAAAGTAAAGATTTAGTAGCCAGGCAGGGTGCTGGAAATGAGAATGTGTTATTTATTGCCATGTTCAGATTCATTAGTTAGGAAAACTGCTGAGATATTTCAAATAGTAGGCACTAGATCTAACCGCCTGACGCCATTGTGATTGTTTGGCATTTTAACCTTTATTTAAAGAGACTCTCTTACATTAGCCTTTTAGGGAAATGTCATGGAGCCACATAAAAACCCTCCCCTGGACCTATCTATACCCAACTCTCTTGCGCTTCCTGGCTGCTCTGTAAGGCAGGCCATACATTTCCCAGCTGCAAAAAAGAAAATCTCTCAATTCCCCCTTCAACACAGCCAGTGTTGATGGGGAAATCCCTCCTGTGGAGCTGTTGTGTTCTCCCTGCAATGGGGTGCAGGGAGCCATCCCTGCTGGGAGAATACAATGATTATTATTGCTAGCAGCTATAGCCGCTGGCAATAATCACATGCAAAAAGTATGACATGCTGGTTGTACCCAAGTCAATTGATTAATTGACTTGGGTACAATCAGCCTGCCCATAGATGGATCAAATCTCGGCCAGTCCCTGCTGAACCGGCCGAGATTCGATCCATCTATGGCCAGCTTAATTCTACTTTGCTAGAACTGTGTTGGCTTTGATGATGTCAAAGGTTACAAATGGTTCATGACATGCCCTCTTTGTCATGTAACAGATCACCATTAGAGGAACTCATATGCTCCCCCAATACCTGATAGTTCCAGGTATTTTATGGCCACTCTAAAAGTAAGTAGAATAATGGAAAAGATGAGTATAAATGAATTGGGTTGTGGTCATTAACCCCCTCCCACCTGCAATCCCTATATTAAAGTTCTACAGCAGGTTGACCATTGGGCTTCCTGTCTGGTCCATCAGATAAGGCAAGCCAACAGCCAGCTGATGGAGCTTAAATGCAGGCTGCAAAACTGCTGCTAATTGGGAGGCAGAAACTCAGTGTTGTCATTCTGCAACAGGAAGTGCTTTTACTGGTAGGATCTCCAGGTAATTAACTTAGCAACAGATTTACAAAAAACTATTTGTTAAGAAAACTGTATACAGTGAGTCATTAGGTGGCAATGTGGCTCCGCTACACAAATCGCCGTTTATAAACGCTGCAGTTGCCGACGGGCGCACACTGCCAGCACGCTCTCGTGCCCGCCGCACGCTGCGTGAATGTGGCCGCGGGTCAGGCGGACTCGATGTCTGCCAGTGACCTGCGATTGTTTGTTCGAAAGGCAGAGCGGGGAACCGCCGATATAAACACGGCAGTTCCCCTTTCTGTCAGGGAACATGACAGTGATCTACTGATCCCTGTGATCGGGATCAGTTAGATCTGTTATGTCCCTGCCAGCCCAGCCCCCACACAGTTAGAACACAGTGAGGGAACACATTTAACCCCTTGACCGCCGCTTGCAGTTTAGCCCCTTCCCTGCGAGTGACATTTACACAGTAATCAGTGGCTATTTTTAGCTCTGATCGCTGTATAAATGTCAGTGGCCTCAAAAAAGTGTCAAAAATGTCCAATCCGTCGGCTGCAATATCGCAGTCCCGCTAAAAATCGCAGATCGCAGCCATTACCAGTAACAAAAAAAAAATAATAATAAAAAGGCCATAAATCAATTCTCATAGTTTTTAGATGCGATAACTTTTGTGCAACCCAATCAATAAACACTTATTGCAATTTTATTTACCAAAAATATGTAGAATACATTTTGGCCTAGACTGATGAATACATTTGTTTTTTTTTATATATTTTATTTTTGGATATGTATTATAGCAAAAAGTTAAAAAATACTGGGTTTTTATCAAAAGTATCGCTCTTTTTTTGGTTATAGCGCAAAAAAAAAAAAACCGCAGAGGTAATCAAATACCACCAAAAGAAAGTGGTATTTGTGGGGAAAAAAGGACGTCCATTTTTTTGGGTACAATGTCATGCGACCGCGCAATTGTCAGTTAAAACGAAGGAGTGCCGTATCACAAAAAGTGCTCTGGTCAGGAAGGGGGCAAATCCTTCCAGGGCTGAAGTGGTTAAAAGGGTGTATTTATAAAATTTAAAAAATACAGAGCTATTCATCCTTCAAAACTGCCTGTGCATTAAATTGAATGTTACTAGGCTATTTTCTCTCCAGGTCAGATGTTCTTCATTCATAAGAATAACATGATTCAGTAAAATATCACATACTAGCCAATAGATGTAGTTGATGATCATAAAAAATAATTATTTACTGTCACTGTCCATTCCATCTATAGGCCATAATGCAATATTTTCTGGATTCATGTTATTCTTATGAATAAAGGACTTCCAACTTAAAGCGGAGTTCCACCCTATTAAAAGACAGCAGCTACAAAAAGTGTAGCTGCTGGCTTTTAATAATCGGACACTCACCTGTCCCCTGGTCCAGTGATGCAGCCGCCTGCAGCGTCGTTCTTCTCCCCCTCCCTTTGGTGGCGCCGGCATCACAAGTCTGGGCACCCGGCTTTGGCTGCGTGCTGTGGATGGCCAGCGCATCTTCTGGGACCTGTGACATTTACACATAGCGAATGTACATGTAGTTTTTTCTCTGCAAACGTTTTATAAATACACCCCTATGTGTTAAAGAATAAGTATGGCCAAAGCTTTTTGGTAATACTTTTTTTGTGGGTTACAGGACAATTACTTGTGTCCTCTTGTAACCCAGAGTCAGCAGAGAGTAAGCTATAGCCTGCTATCAGCTGATGGGACAGAGCTGCCGTAGCCTCAGTAAGCATCCAGACAATATTGTAAGGATCCACCTAGAGCTGCACGATTCTGGCCAAAATGAGAATCACAATTTTTTTGCTTAGAATAAAGATCACAATTCTCTCATGCAGCTCTAGATCCACCCCACTGCTTGATTGACATCTGGTGTGGCTGAAAGCTAGAGCCAGTTGCTCCCACCCTTCCCCAGCCTGGCGCTCCAGTGAGCGGAGAGTGGTGAGTGATAGTGATGGAGCAGACCGAGAAGTCTTAGAGCCAATGTGGGCCAGCTGCAGCACCACACAGATGCTACAGCATGGTGGTGAATATGTGTGCATATATATATTTTTTAAATTACACTTGGCACTATTCAATATACAAGAAACACATGGAAAAAACTATTTTTGAGGTGCCTGGAATATCAGAAATGGAGCTGAACCCCTCTACTGTGGCGCCCATATGTGGTGCCCAGTTCTTAGACGAGAATAGAAGATTTGTATTGTAAGACGGGATGTGCCCACTACAGCAGGATAAAGAACAGATAAGGGTGGAGGCCTAAATATATGATAACTATAGCAGAACAAACATGTTTTTATTAAACCGCACATGCAGACATGTCTGTGCTTTGCATATGCTACATTTTATAAGTTTCTTTTTTGTAAATGACAGCGGCCCTTTAAATCTGACAGAGCCTGGGATTTAAATGTGGTCTTTCCTTGGTTCTCTGGCTGATCTCATAACATCCTAACACGACTCATATTTCAAGCATGAAGCCTGCGGCCATTTGAAAGCGGCATGGGACATTCCTGGTGCCAGTTACATAACACTTCATGCTGCGGACTTGGCATTGATTAAGGTCCATTGTCTATTAAAGTGGCATAGGCAGAGCCCTGCTGATCTCCGGTACTGGGCTCCTCAGCAACTTATTTATAGCTTACTGTGCAGAATTTCTGAAATCAAGTCTGCCTCTTTTTGCCTCTCCCCTGGATGCCTATGGGAGGAAAATGCATCTTAACCACTTCGGCCCTGGAAGGATTTCCCCCTTTAGGACCAGAGCACGTTTTGCGATTCGGCACTGCGTCGCTTTAACTGACAATTGTGCGGTCGCACGACGTTGTACCCAAACAAAATTGACATCCTCTTTTCCCATAAATAACATTTATACAACGATCAGATCTAAAAATAGCCACTGATTACTGTATGAATGTCACTGGCAGGGAAGGGGTTAATCTATAGGGGGCGATCAAGGGGTTAAATGTGTTCCCTCATTGTGTTCTAACTGTGTGGGGGCTGGGCTGGCAGGGACATGACAGATTTAACTGACAATTGCGCGGCCGTGCGATGTTGTACCCAAACGAAATTTGCATCCTTTTTTTTCCCACAGATATAGCCTTCTTTTAGCGTTATTTGATCGCCTCTGCGTCATTTCTGATCACCGCTATAAACAAAAGAAGAGCGACAATTTCTTACTTTTTGCTATAATACATATCCAAAAAATATATATATATATATTTAAAAAAATTTTTCATCGCATCTGCCCAATTTATATTCTTCCTTATATTTTTGGTAAAAAAAATCGCAATCAGTATATATTGATTGGTTTGCGCAAAAGTTGCAGCGTTTACAAATGATGAGAATTAATTTATGGGATTTTTTTTTTTTTACTAGTAATGGTGGCGATCTGCGATTTTTATTGGGACTGTAATATTGCAGCAGACACGTCGGACCATTTTGACATTTTTTTGGGACATTTATACAGCGATTATTGCTATGAAAATGCACTGATTACTGTGTAAATGCGATTGGCAGTAAAGGGGTTAACCTGCAGGGGGCGCTCTAAGGTGTTAACTTTGTTCCCTGTGTGTGTTCTAACTGTATGGGGGCGAGGCTGGGCTGGCTGGGGGAGCAGAGTGATCGCGGATACCATAAACAGGGAGATCACATCCCTTCCCCCTCTGTCAGAGCGGAGATCCGTGTTTAACCACTTGCCGACCGCCCGCCGCAGCGTGATGGCGGCAAGGTGGCTCGTTATCGCGAACCGCCGTCACAGTGTTTGGGGAGAGCCAGGGAGCGGGTGTGGCGGACTCGATCGCCGCCGGCTACCCGCGAATGCCCCCCCACACTGAAAGAACGGAGGTCCGTGTATGTAGACACGGATCTCCGTTCTGTTAGAGGGGGAAGGGCTGTGATCACAGGCTTCCTTTATATGGAAGCTGTGATCATCCCCTTCCCCCAGCCAGGGTAGCCCACACACAGTTAGAACACACCCAGGGAACATAGTTAACCCTTAGAGCGCGCCCTGCAGGTTAACCCCTTCACTGCCAATGGCATTTACACAGTAATCAGTGCATTTTCATAGCACTGATCGCTGTATGAATGCCAATGGTCCCAAAAAATTGTCAAAATGGTCCAACATGTCCGCCGCAATATCACAGTACCGCTAAAAATTGCAGACCGCCGCCATTACTAGTAAAAAAAAATAAAAACCCCAGAAATTAATTCTCATCATCCTTAAACCTGGCAACTTTTGCGCAAACCAGTCAATTAAGGCTGATTGGGATTTTTTTTACCAAAAATATGAGGAAGAATATAAATCTCCCAAAACCGATGGAAAAAAATGTTTTTTCATATATTTTTTTTTGGATTTGTATTTTAGCAAAAAGTAAGAAATTTGGGGTTTTTTGCAAAATTGACGCTCTTCTTTTGTTTATAGCGGTGATCAGAAATGACGCAGAGGTGGTCAAATACCACCAAAAGAAAGCTCTATTTGTGGGGGGAAAAAAATGTGTTTTTTTTATATTTTTTTGGATATGTATTATACCAAAAAGTTAAAAAAAACTATATATTTTTTTCAAAATTATCACTTGTTTGTTTACATCGCAAAAAATAAAATCTGCAGATGTGATCAAATACCACCAAAAGAAAGCTCTATTTGTGGGAAAAAAAGGACGTCAAATTTGTTTGGATACAACATCGCACGACCACGCAATTGTCAGTTAAAGCGACGCAAAAAATGGCTTGGTCATTAAGGGGGCAAATCCTTCCGGGGCTGAAATGGTTAAAGTGGTTCTAAAGGCTGAAGGATTTTTACCTTCATGCATAGAAAAACTGTGTTGCCCCTCCCCCCCAATACTTGCCTGAGCTCCCTTTTGATCCAACGATGTGCACAGGAGCATCAGCTCTCCAGGGACTCTCCCTCCTCATTGGCTGAAACAGCAGTGGGAACCATTGCCTCCCACTGCTGTCAATCACAGCCAGTGAGCCAATGAGGAAAGAGGGGAATGAAGAGCCAATGAGGAAAGAGCCTGAATGGACACGTGCCTGCTTGGGTGCCCCCATTGCAAGCCGCTTGCTCTGGGGGCACTCAATAGGAGGGAGGGGCCAAAGGAGGAGGATCAGGGCTGCTCTGTGCAAAACCGCTGCACAGAGCAGATAAGTATAACATATTTGTTTGTTTTTTTTAAAAACAACTGCCTTTAATATCACTTTAATGCTTTTTTTTTTTTTTTTACTTTTACTTTTTACTTCTTATGTCTTCTGGTCGGCCTCATTACTCTTCCTCCTTGGTCCCCTCCCAGCTGTGGGCAGTCCTGGGTGTTGCTGAGATTGATATCATGGCTTCAGAATCTCTCTCTGCATCAGTATGCCTTGAGTGCATGGAGGGAGCAGGGCAATAACATTGTGTATTCTCAGTCTTCCCAAGGTCTGGCTTGGGGCATCATTCAACCCGGAAGGCTGAGGACATCTTGAGACAAAGGAAAAGTACTACTTGGGACAGCTCCGGAATGCTGGTGAGTATTGCAGCCAAAGCATCTGTTTTTTTTTTTACCACTGTCTGAGGGACATTAAAAAAAAAAATTCCCCGCAGTTGGACTTTGAGGAAGGAAAGTGTAAATATAAGTATCCAGCACTGACAGAATAACATATACATTTGTAGAGCCAGCATGTATAGTACAAGCTGTTTTGATGATGACATGGACACCTTGAAACGCTCATTATTTGTTCGGAGGAACTCTGACCTGTCCCTATGGAGTTAATGGTCTATAAATGTCTTAAATCAATCACTTTTTCGCCATACCAATTATCTGCAGCTTGGTGACCCAATTCCTTCAACAGCGTCTCGGTGGTGATGGAAAGATGCCCAATGCTACTTTTTAGCACACTGTGTTACAGAAGTGCACTTGTTTTTGCTTGTTTTCTTACTTGTCCCTATAGCGTGCTCAAAAGAATCAATTGTAAAAGACACTTACAGTATTTTTGCTAATATCTAGGAGTAAAAGCTGAACTCCAGGAAAACGTAACGCCCTCCCTTGCAGTGGAGTTAGGCCCGCACTGCAAGGGTTGACAGCTCATTTACTGTATGTCTAGGGCAGAGTTTCTCAACCAGGGTTCCGTGGAATCCTAGGGTTTCTCCAGAGGTTGCTAGGGGATCCTTGAGCAATGGTCAATTTCTACCTCTCAGATAACTTTTTAGCTATCTGTAAGGGGTCATTCTTCCCAATGACCACAAGTGTAAGGAGCATTCTTCCCATTGATCATCACACTAATGTATCATGAGTTGTAGATTTTTAATTTTTAGCAGGGGTTCTCCGAGACCGGAGAATAATTTCAAGGGTTCCTCGTATTGAAAAGGTTGAGAAAGGCTGGTCTAGGGGAACCGGGGTAGAGCAGTTTTATTTGAAAATCATCCACTCCTGCAATATTTTTCGTGTTACTAGACCAGTCCCCATAGAATCTTTTTCCCTACGCTGCAGCACATCATCTTTTTTTGGCTGGGGGACATCCAGCATCATTTAGTACTTTCCTTCCCAGACTGACCCGTCCCAGGCCCCCATTCCCTTTCATTCATTGGATTTAAATTGTTCTCAATTAGCGTTGCACTGATACCGGTATCAGCATTGGTGCCGATACTATGCATTTGCATACTAAAACCTTGCAATTCCATTGCGACTTGCATTGACTTTTGTTAAATGAAGTCACAAGCTGCCAGTATTGAGACAAGGTCACCTAGAGCCCTGGTGAACATGCCAAATTGTGCCCCTTAAGCTGTATGAGCATTATTTTTCACCTCCTCCCCCAAAAAATTGACTGTAACTCTCCTTGTTAAGCTCTATTCCTCTCATTCTACATATGCCCCCAGCACACCCCCCCAATAAAAAAAATCCCCCTTCCTAGCACAAATCGTCTACCCCTCAAATTTCCCCTCCAAACACAAATCCCCCCTCTGAGCACAAATTCCCGCTCCCCCAATCCCCCCTCCTAGCACAAATCCTCCTGCCCAAAAAAAAAATTCTCCCCCTAGCACAAATCCTCTCCTCCCCAATATATTACCTTTTCTAACACAAATCCCCCATCCTAGCACAAATCCTCTTCCCCATTATCCCCTCTCAACACAAATCCCCCCAAATCACCACTTCTAGCACACCTCCCCAAATTTCCCCTCCTAGATCAATTCCTACCTCCTGCAGACCCCCAACCCCAAATTCATTCTCTCAACAGAGATCCCTTCCCCCAATCTCCATGTGGTGTCCCCAAACCTCACATGATACCACAATGCCCAGGGCAGCCGCCCCTCGTGCCCGCCCCTTGCCCTGCAAGCCGCAATGTAATTGGAGGTCCAAATGGCAGCTTTGAAGTCCCACTGAAGTAGCATGATTTCAAAGCTGCACTGGTGTGAACCAGGGTTTGTAGTTCTTAATAATTATAAAGAAACGGTCACATGACGCTACAAAAGGGGAATTGTAATTGGTATTGGCAACTACTGGAGAAAGACGTATCGGTACTCAGTCTTAGAAAACTGCCATTGGTGCATCCCTAACTTTCAATCATTGAGGCTCAGCATCACATGTGGGTGTAATCTAGGGCAGTTTACATTCAGATTCATAAATCCTCTCAAGAGCCAATCCACTGCTTGCATCAGGGTTGAGGACTGGAGTACTGAAGCAGGGTGCTGTAATGTTTTCAGGAAGCTATGTACAGCACCCTGCCAGCCCCTCTCACCAACCATGAGCTCACAGACACATACCTCCCAACTTTCTACTATGGGAATACGGGACACCCAATAGCAATAGTATGTAGGCATAGGACACACCCCTGCCACACCCCTTTTAAAGGAGAATCGTACACAAAAAAAAGTAATGGTTAAACCTGCAAGTGCCTTTTCCCCCCACTACTATTCCTTTATATTGGCTTATGTGATTTACAAATGCAGCAATTTAGAAACTGGATGATAGGTTTAGCAGTGTAAAACACTGTTTGATAGATAAGTAGTGCATTTTATATACATCTATATAGATCAGACCGAAATGAGGGACAAATAAGGAGGAAAGAGGGACATTGTTCCAAATGAGGGACAGTCCCTCTAAATCAGGGACAGTTGGGAGCTATGCAGATAGCCAGTGATTATGTTACTAGGTCTAAAATAAGCTAAATAAAAACAGGTTTTATTAAAAATGTAATTACCTGCTGATTCTGGGGAAGAGGGGAACCAGGGAAGGCCAAATAAAAGATTAAACTTCAGCTTTAATGTGGATTTTACAGAGCTTTGGCACTGAAGGTGGTGATCTCATTCTCTTAGTGCCAGTTGTCACTTCTAAAAACAAAAGTGGCCCAAGGGGCAGTCGCCCCCCCAGCTCTCCTCTCCTCCGACACTTGCTTGCTTGTCTTTTTGTATCACCATCAAAGGATATCTCTTCTGTGTTTTTCTGCCATTGCCATTTCGGCAATTGCTGACTACATTGTAGAACACCTTAGAAATATCTGATTATATTCTAAAAGCTGATATACTGTATATTCCAGATCTGATGAATTTCAGTCTAGAGAAACCCTTTTTCTCAGTGGGTTTCTTTGTGTGGCGCCTAAACAGTTATGTTAAGTTTTCATCCCATTGCGGAAGATTTTTGGTGCATTGCTCATTTTGGCTATTTTCAAATTGTATATATTATTTATATAAGAACAGCAGGAGAACAATAAATGAAAAACCATGAAAGAAACATTTCTGGAATATTTATCTTCTAAGTGCTTCTGCCAGCATATTGTGGAAACCGTGTGAAAAAATACTTAAAGCTTTAATTGCATTTTCAATTTACAGACACAAGCTCGCCCTATGCTGTGTTTTTGAATTGGGGATTTGCAGGGGGTGATAGGAGTGTTTTAAAAATAAACATTGTTTTTATTTATTTATTATTTTTTTACACTTTTTACATTTTTTTTTCATTTAACTTTATTGCTATCACCATGGGGCCAGGCAGCTTCCATGTAATGACACTGAGCAGGTGACAAGTCCTCTTTATGGAAACATTGGGGGTCTATAAAGCCGACCATAGATGGAACAATTTTTCACTTTCAATAGGTTCTTTTGAAAATTTGAAATTACAAAACATGGCGTAAAAAGATTTTTTGTATTTGCCAAGAAGATATTAGACAGCTGGAACGTAGCTGTCGAGGATTTGATGATGGAACGATTTTCTACCCTGTAACCCCGGATTGCAGGAAAGAAAATCGATCAATTCCCCCATCAACACTAACCGTGTTGATGGGGGAATCCCTCCCACTGAGCTATTGTGTTCTCCCAATGGGGGATGGCAGAGAAAGTCGTCCCCACCGGGAGAATACAGTGCTGACTGCTAGCAGCTATAATAGCTACTAGGAATAATTGCATGTAGAATCCGACAGGCTGGTTGTACCTAAGTTGTTTGTTTGATCAACTTGGGTATATTCAGCCTGCCCATACATGGCTCGAATCTCGGACGGTCCCTGCTATTTGAACTGTCTATGTCTGGCTTTAGACCCGGAATGTCTCCCCTGCCCTCCAATCTTCCAGTGCAGCTAATCAAGGACAAATAAGGCTTGATTAGCTGAAGTCTCCGTTTAAATAACAGAGGAATGACAGCTGTGAACCTGGAAGTAGAGGTAATTCATGTCACCTCTTGGTTCATTAATTGCAGGGGGGATCAGCGAACAGTGGGTTGGGGGAAAGCCTACATTCAAAACCCCATAAAAGTGATCAGACAGCTCTAGAGCCACCTGGATCACTTTTTTTCTGAAAGCATTTTGCTGGCTCTGAAAATGTATGCAGCTCCAGCCAGTTCCAGTCCAGATGGTGGTTGGAGAGTGCATAGTTAGGAACCACACAGAGAGGCGTTTTTCCCAAGAGGAGAGATTCCCAGCGAGAAGGGCTGCCAGTGCTTCCTGCAGAGGCTCCAGCCTGCTTAATTGGTCCCAGCTGCATTAGCTTAGGGGCCTATCCTGCTACAAGTCCTTTGGGAGCTAAAAAGGGGCACCACTGAGGATCTGATCTGGGAGCTTTACGGAGGAGTCTGTCTGCCAGAGTCTGGGGGAGACATCTAAGCCTTTTGGACACTATGAGTACAGACCCAAGGGGAAAGGATCTCATGACTGCTGCTGTTGTTAGCCCCTTTTGCACTGAAACGAAGGCTTGCCTGGTCTGGGATATTGCTGGAGGTGATCCTGGTGCTGTCCACTTTATTTCCTACTACTTAAAGTGGTAGTAAACCCTCCTATCATTTTCAGCCAAGGAAGCTGCCATCTTGGCCTCTGTTTAATCTACAACTGCCATGATGCTGCACATGTGATCAGCTATGATACCAGCCATTGGATGGTTTGACAGTATGGTTTAGAGCACAACCAATGGGAGTGTTACATTTCCGGCACATGCCGGAAATGTGACTGGTTTTTAACCTGTTAAATGCATGGGTTTACTACCGCTTTAAGGGACTGAGTCAAGAAGCTGTTACAATGGGAAGAGTGTCCTCATCTTACCTGTTAGAGTTCTGGAGTATTCCACAGCCCCCTAACCCTATCTACGTTGATCTGCAAATAAAACATTTAAAAAAGCAACCCCTAGACCAAGGATAAGCAATTAGCGGACCTCCAGCTGTTGCAAAACTACAAGTTCCATCATGCCTCTGTCTCTGGGTGTCATGCTTGTGGCTGTCAGGATCTTGCAATGCCTCATGGGAATTGTAGTTCTGCAAAAGCTTGAGGTCCGCCAATTGCATATCCCTGCCCTAGACTGTTTCTGAGCCAGAAGAGTTGAAGTTGCTGTTTGCCTGACTGTGGTGGCACTAGCGGGAAAAGAGCCTGGGACATAAATAAGCGGCTCTTGCAGGGTTGTGAGTACTACATGTGTAAATTTCAACTTTCCTGACACATACAGAGTTCTATGCATGCACCTTCCAGTGTTGGCAACCTCCCGCAGCGGTTTTTACTGGCAAAACTTGGAAAATTTACTGGCGGGGCACATTTTTTACTGGCAACCTGAAAAATAACAGAACTCCTATTAAAAACTAAGACAATAGATATTCAAACACAACATGGAAACACTGACAATACCCATATCAATAGTTTGTTTGGTTTACACTTAAAAAATCAGCACAGCATGACAAATTATGAGACCCTGATATTCATAGACAGTTGTAAAAATCACTGATTTTTACAAACTGTCAGTAAATTTACTGGCGGTTGGCAACCCTGGCCCCTTCCTGTCCCCGTGTGAGAGCATCCGAACTTGCAAACCTGTCACTTTGCCTATTATAAAAAATGTACATGTTCATTTGAAACATTCTACACTGAATATAGTGTACAAAAATTTAGATGACATAAATAGGCAAAAGTATAGACACCCCTTCAAATGATTAAGTTAGATGTTTCCAGTGAAGGGTTAGTATACCAATACATTTTAGACAATTGTGTGTTTTCAGCACAGCCAACGCTATAAGACGTGGTTGGACTAGTTAGATTGGACTCTAGTAGCTTGCACAAAGCACTGATCTCAACCTTAATGAACACCTTTGGGATGAATTGGAATCATGATTGCAAGCCAGGTCTTCTTGTCCTTCACCAGTACCTGACCTTATAAATGCTACTTTGGCTTAATGGACACAAATTCCCACAGAGGTTCTTCAAAATCTTGTGGAGAACCTTCCTTGAAAAGTTAAGGCTGTTATAGATGCAAAGAGTGGACCACTTCCATATTAATATACATGGCTTTGAAGTGGGATGTTCAACAAGCCCATATAGTCATAATGGTCAGATGCCAACAAACTTATGGCCATATAATGAGGGTCATTAGGTGGTTCATTAGAGATATGGAACAATACTTGATTAGCAGGTAGGAGGAAGGACGGGTCTAGCTAGACTTTGTGAGGTGATGTTGAGATTTGCATAGCAGAGCTTCTAGGTTTTTGAGAATCCCAGAGTGGCCTGCAAGACATCTAAAAATATGTGCCTATCTATTAGTCAGGAACTTTAGGAGGTCTAAAGTAAGCACAGGTTCACTCATAAGTGGGATAAAATAATACTTAGGTCATGTTCATTAATAATCCAAAGAACAGACAGAACCAAGGCAAAGCTGTATGGCCTAAAATGCGTTATCGCCTTTCTTCTGCTTAGTAGCACAGTTGTGGATGACCTGTGCATTGCTTTCCAAATCATATAGCAGATAAAACACTTCCTATATTAGAGTTTCACACATATTCAGGTCTTTGCCAGGAACGACATTCATGTGAAGAGACATGCTGTAATAGTCGGCGGGTGCAACCTCAGTGTCACCTGTTTGTGGTCCTCTCAAGTCACTTGTTGATTTGGTGCCACGCGTGTGCATTGAAGGGATTACAAGGTCACAGTTTATTCTGTGGTCATTGCAGATTCTACCTCAATGTCAAACCCAAAAGAGGAAAATTTGGACAATTTTGTAGATTATCTTTAGAGTTTATCCCAGATCAACGATCCGACCTCTTCCAAAAGAGATGAGCCTAGTTAATACCTTGTTTAATTTACTAATTGTTTTCCATCAACAAGCAACAGCCCTGGATTTTCCCCTTGCAGTGTTACTTAGGTTTATCTAAAAGGGAAAAGGGAAACTGTAATAGATTTAGTCATATTTAATATTTTTTATTATTTTAAAGTATTTCTAAATTCCAAACTTTGTTTTTTAGCTTTGTTTACAGGAGAATTAAAATTCTTGTCAAGTTTTTGTATTTGTCTTCTGTATGCCATTCTGGAGATTTTCATTCACTTCTTAGGAGATAAAACATACATTTTATTCCTTGGGAGGCATTCAACCCTTTCCGTTTTTTTACCAAATAGGACTCTTTTCTTATCTTTATATTAGGATTTTCATTTTAACTACTGTGATCTGGGGGATGTTGGTTCTTGTGGTGGATGCGTTTGTACAGTGAGTCCAGGACCTATAGTTGAGGGCCTGGTAGCCCACTTTTATTAAAAAAAAAAAGTCTTTAAAACAAAGGGTTTCCCACGCAGGGGGTTTCATCTTAACACGGAGCAAAAATGCAGAGCCACCTGGCTCTTACGCTCACTCAGCTTTTAGTTGTAGTACCTAGATGCATGGGCCCACTTTAATGCCCCGTACACATGGGGCGACGATCATACTTACAATCGTCTCAAATGGTATGTTGGATAATGTAACTTGCATACTGACTGCACTACACGATCGTACGACCACAGAAAGAACGTTCAGGTGCATGTAATTAGCATCCGGCCGTTCCTGACTTCTGAGCATGCGTGTTTTGCACAATACAACTTGTTGTACCAACTGCTCTGTACACACGATACAACGGTCGTATGACCGCTTGTTGGTACGACCAAGTTCTAGTCTGCTCATACAACTCCCCTTGTACGACCGTCGTACGTTGGCGGTTCTAATCACGCATAAGAACGATCGATTTCGCATGCAGCGGTCGTTAGTACGACCTGTGGTATACGATCGTCGTCCCGTGTGTACGAGGTATTAGGCCCTAAGTAGAGGGTCTCCTGGTATCCCAGGCACTCTCACTCCTCCGAGACTCATAGATTCCTTTGGTCCCCTGGATTCTCTCCCAGTCGCCTCAGCTTTAGTCTCCCCGCCTCTCACAGTCTCCTAGACCCTCTTAGCTGCTCCAACTCTGTTGGTCCAATGGCCCGGATCCTCTCCAGCATGAAGTGCTATTTCAAGTAGATTGCCTTGACCTCTGGACAGGAGCACGCCTTCCGTTCTGGCTTCAACAACTACAACCCTAAAGCCTCGTACACACGGGGCGACGATCGCACGTACGATCATCACAAATCGTATGTTGGCTGTTGTATGTAGCATACTGACTGCACTACACGATCGTATGACCACAGAAAGAACGTTCAGGTGCATGTAATTAGCATCCAGCCGTTCCTGACTTCGGAGCATGCGTGTTTTGCACAATACAACTTTGTTGTACCAACTGCTCTGTACACACGATACAACGGTCGTATGAGCGCTTGTTGGTACGACCAAGTTTTCTAGTTTGCTCATACAACTCCCCTTGTACGACCGTCGTATGTTCAGCTGTTCAAATCGCGCATACGAACGATCGATTACATATACGACGGTCGTTAGTACGACCTGTTGTATACAACCGTCAAACCGTGTGTACAGGGCTTAAGTCCAACTGCTCCCCTGAGCAATGCTCAGATTTGTCTTATATTGATCCGGCACACCTGTGCACTCACACAGGCTGCAAGAGTCAAGCAAAGCCTGGACACTGGATTGCCATTGTTTTAGGCCACCTGCTTAATCCAGACCCACGAGAATCACTACTTAACCCAAACAGCATCTCTTTCCATTATTTTAAACTTCTGGTATTGTTGTTCACAGCAACAAAACGGGTGGCAAGGCATGCAGATATCAGGTCCTGCGTTTCCTTAAAATGAAGATCAGGAGTAAGGAGACCAAAAAAAGTTAGAGGAAAGAAAGAATGGCCCCCTGGATCAAACCTCTTCTCCCATCTACGTTTGACAAATGCTTTTTGAAATTGTAATTTAGTAGGTGTGCAGTGCCTTGAAAAAGTATTCATACCCCTTGAAATTTTCCACATTTTCTCATGTTACAACCAAAAGCGTAAATGTCTTTTATTGGGATTTTATGTGATAGACCAACACAACGTGGCACATAATCGTGAAGTGGAAGGAAAATGATAAATGGTTTTCAATTTTTTTTACAAATAAATATCTGAAAAGTGTGGCTTGTATTTGTATTCAGCCCCTTTTACTCTGATACTCCTAACTAAAATCTAGGGGATCCAATTGCCTTTAGAAGTCACCTAATTAGTAAATAGAGTCCACCTGTGTAATTTAATTTAATCTCTGTATAAATACAGCTGTTCTGTGAAGCCCTCAGAGGTTTGTTAGAGAACCTTAGTAAACAAACAGCATCATGAAGGTCAAGGAACACACCAGACAGTAATAGATCAGGGATAAAGTTGTGGAGAATTTTAAAGCAGGGTTAGGTTATAAAAAAAATCCCAAGCTTTGAACAACTCAAGGCACATTGTTCAATCCATCATACAAAAATGAAAAGAGTATGGCACAACTGCAAACCTACCAAAACATGACTGTCCACCTAAACTGACAAATATTAATCAGAGAAGCAGCCAAGAGGCCCATGGTAACTCTGGAGGAGCTGCAAAGATCCACAGCTCAGATGGGAGAATCTGTCTACGGGACAACTATTAGTCATGCACTCCACAAATCTGGTCTTTATGGAAGAGTGGCAAGAAGAAAGCCATTGTTGAAAGAAAGCCATAAGAAGTCCCTTTTGCATTTTGCAAGGAGCCATGTGAGGGACACAACAAACATGTGAAAGAAGGAGCTCTGGTCAGATGAGACCAAAATTGAACTTTTTGGCCTATAAGGAAAATGCTATGTGTGGTAGAAAACTAACACTGCACATCACCCTGAACACACCATCCCCACTGTGAAACATGGTGGCAGCATCATTTTGTGGGGATGCTTTTCTTCAGCAGGGACAGGGAAGCCGGCCAGAGTTGATGGGAAGATGGATGGAGCCAAATACAGGGCAATCTTTAAAGAAAACCTGTTAGAGTCTGAAAAAGACTTGAGACCGGGGCAGAGGTTCACCATCCAGCAGGACAACGACCCTAAACATACAGCCAGAGCTACAATGGAATGGTTTAGATCAAAGTATATTTATGTGTTAGAATGTCCCAGTCAAAGTCCAGACCCAAATCCAATTGAGAATCTGTGGTAAGACTTGAAAATTGCTGCTCACAATGCTCTCCATCCAATCTGACAGAGCTTGAGCTATATACTAGCTCATTATGAAACACCTTGGAACTAAGCTGTTGCAGCGGTCTCGGCATACCGCTGTGACCGGCGACATCATTCTTCCGGGTCTGCGGCTCCGTTCAATCACATTGCAGGCCCCAGTGCTGTGATTGGTGGAGCCGCGCTGACGTCACTCCCGCGCATGTGCACAGGAGCCGTCATTTACAGCACGAACACAAAAGAAACGCTACCCTGGGTGCCGATTCTTCAGTGCGCATGTGGCGATGACGTCGGCACAAGCAGATACAGGGGATATCTCCTAAACTGTACAGGTTTAGGAGATATTTCCTGGACCTACAGGTAAAACTTATTGTAGGCTTACCTGTAGTTTAAAGTGGTTGTCATGACTTGACGACCACTTTAACCTCCTCCCGCCCGCGCCATAGCCGAATGACGGCTACAGCGCGGCTCTAAAATGCCGGGAGGACGTCAATAGACGTCCTCCCATTTGGCTTGTGCTGGGCGCGCTCCCGCGGGCGCGAGCGGCATGTGCACGCGTCGCTCGCGCCCGCGGGAGCGTGCCCGCGGGTCGGGCGGACCCGATGTCCGCCGGAGACCCGCGATCTCCTTTCAGAGAGGAGGAACGGGGAACCGCCGAAGTAAACACGGCGGTTCCCCGTTCTGTGAATGGGACACAACAGATCTACTGATCCCTGTCACTGGGATCAGTTAGATCTGTTATGTCCCGACCAGCCCCGCCCCCCCACAGTTAGAACACACCCAGGGAACATTTGTTAACCCCTTCACTGGCCCCTGCTGGTTAACCCCTTCACTGCCAATGACATTTATACAGTAATCAGTGGACATTTAAATTTCTGATCGCTGTATAAATGTCATTGGTCCCAAAAGTTTACCCTCCT
>BLSH010438449.1:363367-387860 GCA_018402905.1 Glandirana rugosa | reverse complement strand
TAAAAAAAAAAGTTCAAATTATACACTTTTCACACTGCACGTAAACATAAGTCGGGGGGACTCAGTTATGAAACATCTTGGCGGAAAGGGATGTTAATGTCGATGTTCAGAAAAACCCCTTCAGAGATGGTCGAAACGTGTAGACCTCTCCTGTAAAAACGGGTAAGAAGAAACGAATTGGTGAAGGAATGACCCGTGAATTTGGGGGGAGGACGGGCTTGGTTAAAAGTCAAAAGTCGCGACAGCGAGAAACTTACTGTTAACGCGCCAACACGCTGCAACATGGGTTTGTTTTAAACACAGGAAAAAAAGGGTGTTTATCTCGAAAGATACAACGTCGCACAACCGCGCAATTGTCATTCAAAGAGCGACAGCGCTGAAAACTGAAAATTGGTTCGGGCAGGAGGGGGGTTTAAGTGCCCAGTAAGGAAGTGGTTAAGCAAAGAAGAATGGGCAAAAATGTCCTCTCCAGATGTGCAAAGCTGGTAGAGACTTCCCCAAAAAGACTTGTAGCTGTAATTGTAGGGAAAGGCGGTTCTACAAAGTATTGACTCAGGGGGGCTGAATACAAATGCACGTCACACTTTTCACATATTAAACTTGAAAAAAAAAATGGAAAACCATTTATCATTTTCCTTTCATGTCACAATTATGTGCCACTTTGTGTTGGTCGATCACATAAAATCCCAATAAAATAAATTTATGTTTTTGGTTGTAACATGACAAAATATGGAAAATTTCAAGGGGTATGAATACTTTTTCAAGGCACGGTATTTGTTTTGGTCACCTTGAATAGGTAACGAATGTCTTTTCCCCTCCTGTCCCTGTTCTTTCCCCGAACCCTCTTCCTCCTATTCCTATTATTTTTCAAACTTTTCTTTCTTTGACTGTTTCTTTTTTTACATCTAGATGTACTTGGGTACAGTCAGTCAAGGTTACCCATGTGAAGCATGTGCCCGTGACCTCAATTTTCCTTATATCTTGCACGCCTGTTGCTAGGGTTACAGCGGGCGCTTACTTATGTGCGGTTTACATGTTCAGCTATAGAACGACTTCTTCTTGAGTCTAACCTTGTACCATAATCTTTGTGTGTTGTAAGAACCCGATAAACAATCTATTGAGAAGAAAATGAAAATGTATTTTCCTCACCTTTAGTCCCAGTGACAATAGTCACCAGAACAATCCGAGAGTTTTATCTCCTGAGCAGGAATATAGACAGCAATGAAACCTCACCACCCTATCAGAAAATTGTCTGCAGATACATTTTAAAGTTTATATGTACATGTTAAAATGATGTTTTATGTCTGTTTTTAACCACTTCCTTACTGGGCACTTAAACCCCCCTCCTGCCCAGACCAATTTTTGGCTTTCAGCGCTGTCGCATTTTGAATGACAATTGCGCGGTCGTGCAACAATTTTGCAAAAAAGAACAATATTTTTACTTTTTGCTAAAGTACAAATCCATTAAAAGAAATTATTCATCAGTTTTGGCCAATATATATTCTTCTACATATTTTTGGTAAAAAAAAATCGCAATCGGCGTATATTGATTGGTTTGCGCAAAAGTTATCGCATCTACAAACTATGGGAATTGATTTATGGCGGTTTTATTATTTTATTTTTTTTTTACTAGTAATGGCGGCAATCTGCGGTTTTTATCGGGACTGCGATTTTGCAGCCGAAATGTCGGACATTTTTTACACATTTTTGGGAACAATGACATTTATAAAGCGATTAGAAATTTAAATATCCACTGATTACTGTGTAAATGTCATTGGCAGTGAAGGGGTTAACCTGCAGGGGGCAGTGAAGGGGTTAACAATGTTCCCTAGGCGTGTTCTAACTGTGGGGGGGCGGGGCTGGCCAGGACATAACAGATCTAACTGATCCCAGTGACAGGGATCAGTAGATCTGGTATGTCCCCTGTCACTAGGGTTGCCACATCATCCCTTTAATCCAGGACACATATATATTGCACAGGTTCTGATGCTAATTGAATGCAGATAAGGCACCAAGTGAGTTTAATTACCACCTTAATCAGCCACAGAACCTGTGTAATTAATACGTGTCCTGGATTAAAGGGATGATGTGGCAACCCAACCTGTCACAGAACAGAAAACCGCGTGTTTACATCGGTGGTTCCCCGTTCTGCAGCTCTGTCAGGCGATCGTGGGTCTCGAGCGGACATCGAGTCCGCCCGACCCACGGGCGTGCGCGCGCTGCCGCCAGGGGGCGCGCCGGGAGCATGCACAGGGGACGACGTCCATGGACATCGTCCCAGCATTTCAGATCCACGCTGGAGCCGTACTTCGGCAATAGCACGGATCTGTAGGGGTTAAATATAAAATTTCAAACTATAGACAAAAAGATGGTAAAAATTAGGGTTTTTCTCCCTTTTGACCAGTGTTACTTTTAAGCCTCGTACACACGGGTCGACGATCGTATACAACAGGTCGTATGAACGACCGTTGTATGCGAAATCAATCGTTCGTATGCGCGATTAGAACAGCTGACATAAGACGGTCGTACAAGGGGAGTTGTATGAGCAGACTAGAAAACTTGGTCGTACCAACAAGCGCTCATACGACCGTTGTATCGTGTGCACAGAGCAGTTGGTACAACAAGTTGTATTGTGCAAAACACGCATGCTCCGAAGTCAGGAACGGCCGGATACTAATTACATGCACCTGAACGTTCTTTCTGTGGTCGTACGATCGTGTAGTGCAGTCAGTATGCAAGTTACATTATCCAACATACGATTTGAGACGATCGTAAGTACGATCGTTGTCCCGTGTGTACGAGGCTTTAAAATGATGATCACACTTTTTTTTTCTTTTGATTAGCCAGCAGGCTGAATTAAATAAAGCAAACAGATCCCCCCATCCACAAAAGTAAGGTGGATGAAAGAACCCCCCTCTGCTGAGATATTGGGGTTGACTTACTAAAGGCAAATCCACTGTGCACTACAAATGCACTGCAAGTGCACTTGGAAGTGCAGTCGCTGTAGATCTGAGGGGAAGATCTGAACTGAGGGGAAGCTCTGCTGATTTCTATCATCCAATCATGTGCAATCAAAAATGCTGCTTTCTATTTTCCTTGCATGTCCCCCTCAGGTCTATAGTGACTTCCAAGTGTAATTGCAGTGCACAGTGGATTTGCCTTTAGTAAATAAATCTCACTGTCAAATCTCCGCTGTCTAATTACACTGATCAGCGGCTGCAGCCGGCTGACCCAGAAAACGTTGCTAACAAGCCCGTTCCACCGATCCCTGCTGAACCAGACACATTTCGATCCATCTATGGTCAGCTTTTACTCACATGCCACCCAGCGCCTACTCCAAAATAACTAATCCTAAGCAGCCTAAAGAAGATGTAAAAGTAAAAGTATAAAAAAGTATTTAATTCTTCCCCGCACACGCTCAGTTGCACCCACTATTAGCACTAAACAAGTTAGAAAAACTGCAAATATTAACAAAACATTGGTCAGTAAGTACCACAAGCGAAGCGAAGTATTAGATGGACCTAATAAAAAATAATGACTTAAGCTTCGTACACATGATGTGACGATCATATGAAAACAGTCGTACGACCGCTTGTTGTACGATCATCCGAACGTTAGTACGTGCGATTAGAACAGCCGACGTACGATGGTCGTACAACTGCAGTTGGATGAGCACACTAGAAAACGTTGGTTGTACCAACAAGCAGTCGTACGACCGTTGTGTCGTGGGTACAGTGAAGTTGGTCCAACAAGTTGTACTGTGCAAAAGACGCATGCTCTGAAGTCAGGAACGCCCGGAAGTGTCCGTATTCACAAATTACATGCACCTGAACGTCCTCTTTATACACTCGTAACACGTCACTACGTTCGGCTTGGTCGTACGATCGCTTAGTGCATGTCGGTATGCGAGATACAACAGCCAACATATGATTTGGGCCGTTCGGTCGTACAATCGTTGCATCGTGTGTACAAGGCTTTAGACAGAGGACTGTGGTACTTCCCTTATTATAAATATTGCAACAGGAAAACACAATCTTTTTCATCCTTTCAACCACCTTTCAAGCTTCTTTAAAATAATTTTACCTGCCCATCAGCTTGGGGTGGTACAATGAGGTGTGTGTATGTGAGTAATTTTCAACAATCCACACAGTTCTAGTTCTTTAGTTGCCTTTGACATGAAGGGGGTTCCTTGGTCTTTCAAAAATCAGCGGTACATGAAAATACGTAGAATAGCTGGTTACTGGCTGGCATAGTAAGGACTACCAATATGTGCTGGTGCCCTCTTGAAGACTTAAAGTGGTTAAAAACCTTTACATATACCCAGTGAAGTGACTGGCTTCAGGTGATACGCTGAGATGAAACAGATCCTCCTACATAAGTTGTATCTGTTTATCTGCAACCACCTCTCCTGCATCCATCCAAAGCACAGAACCTACACAGGATCTCTCAGCTCCGAAAAGCAGCAGGCAGAGAGCTAAAGTTACACTCTGCAGGTCTCAATGACAGGAAATCTGAGCCCTGATTGGAGGAAAGATTCTAACGCACTTTTCCCAATGCACACTTTCCTGTAGAAATGGCTGTGTGTATAAGTGGGTGCTGAAGGACCACCGGCTGGAACCATGAATAGTCAGAGCAAGAAATGTCACCAGCACACAATTGATCTCCAGAATGGGTCCAAAGCTTTATTTAGCGATCACATCCTTACAGCAAATAGCAATGTTTTGGAGCCTCGCAGGACCCCTTCATCAGGCATGTGACCTGATGAAGGGGTCTGCAAGGCCTCCGAAATGTTGCTATTTGCTGTAATGATGTGAACGCTGATGGACTCATTCAGGAGATCCATGGTGTGCTGGTGACATTTCTCGCTCTGATTGGAGGGAAGGGACACATCCCCCTCCTCACAGTACTTGGGAGAACATGGAAAGCTAAGGATATCAGTCACAGGCTGTGTGCTGAAGTTCTCCTCTGCCACCTTTTTATCTCTGTGTCGGGAAATCTGTTCAGTAGGAACTCATGCTGATAGCAAAGAGAAATGACACTTAGTGTTTTGGATAGAGACAATTATTCTGTATAGAAGGATGTGCTTTGTTCATATTTCACGTCAGAAGTTTACAACCGCTTTAAGTATTGGTCCGATCCGATCCATAGCAATGCTCTCAAAAGGGATCTCAATTATAGGCATGTAACCAGCGCATATCAAAAATATGGTTGGAGTGCACTAATTTAACACTCAGGGCAAGATTTACAATAGATTTAGAATACTCCCTTTAACTGCATTGTAAATACCAGGTCATAAAAATCACTGCTCAATTCACTATTTTTTTTTTCTACCCCTAAATGACCACCAAACACATGAGAATGGACAGATCCAACACCCTCCTTATGTGAGAATGGAGAATCACCAGCTGCTCCTCAATTTGCTCCCCTTCCTTCCTTACATGATACAAAGGGGTTGATTTACTAAAGGCAAATCCACTTTGCACTACAAGTGCACTGCAAATGCACTTGGAAGTGCAGTCGCTGTAGATCTGAGGGGAAGATCTGAAATGAAAGGAATCTGCTGATTTTATCATCCAATCATGTGCAAGCCAAAATGCTGGTTTTTAGTTTCCTTGCATGTCCCCCTCAGATCTACAGCGACTGCACTTCCAAGTGTAATTGCAGTGCACTTATTGTGCAGAGTGGATTTGCCTTTAGTAAATCAACCCCATAGTATAGTAAGTCATAGTATACTGCAAAACGGTAGTATACCATGCTAACTTCTGGTTCTTGGGGTACCCCAGTTACAGTGGCGGCTGGTGAAGTTTTTGGATGGGGGGGCGCCAGGCCCCGCCCTTCATTTTGACCCCTCCTACTTCTAATAAGCCCCACCCCTTATATAATCCACCCACTCCGTCCCCTGTAGTCCACATATAGTGTGAGGAGTACACAGCACAGCATCACAACATCACAGGACACAGTATACAGCTCAGCATCACAGGACACAGTATACAGCTAAGCATCACAGGATACAGTATACAGCTCAGCATCACAGGACACAGTATACAGCTCAGCATCACAGGACACAGTATACAGCTCAGCATCACAGGACAGTATACAGCCCAGCATCACAGGATACAGTATACAGCTCAGCATCACAGGACACAGTATACAGCTCAGCATCACGGGATACAGTATACAGCTTAGCATCACAGGACACAGTATACAGCTCAGCATCACAGGATACAGTATACAGCTCAGCATCACAGGATACAGTATACAGCTCAGCATCACAGGACACAGTATACAGCTCAGCATCACAGGGCACCGAATACAGCCCCAGCATCACAGGACACAGTATACAGTTCAGTATCACAGGACACAGTATACAGCCCCAGCATCACAGGGCACAGTATACAGCTCAGCATCACAGGATACAGTAAACAGCCCAGCATCATAGGACACAGTATACAGCCCAGCATCACAGGACACAGTATACAGCTCAGCATCACAGGATACAGTATACTGCTCCAGCATCACAGGGCACAGTATACAGCTCTGCAACACAGGGCACAGTATAGAGCTTTGCATCACAGGGCACAGTATACAGTGACACTGGTAGGGGCAGTTATGCAGCCAGGGACACAGGTGGGGCAGTTTGCAGCCAGGGACACAGATGGGGCAGTTTGCAGCCAGGGACACAGATGGGGCAGTTTGCAGCCAGGGACACAGGTGGGGCAGTTTGCAGCCAGGGACACAGGTGGGGCAGTTTGCAGCCAGGGACACAGGTGGGGTACACTGCAGGGATCCCCCCCGCCCCGCACTTACCCCATCCAGCAGGCAGGATTGTTGCAGAGGTTCGGCATGCGGAGAGCGCACTGAGTCTGCAGAGTTCGGCACACGGAGAGCGGCTGTCCCCCCTCGTCGGTCCCCGGGCCGTCATGGTCTCTGTGGGAGCGGAAGTCACCTCCGCTGCCACAGTGACCCGCCCCCTGCCACCGCATCCAATCACACTGAGCGGAGGCTCAGGGCAGCCAATCAAGCTGTTCAGCGCACCCTCATAGCTTTTAATGGCTGACCAACAGGCTCACTAATTGGCTGTCATATGACAGCCAATGAGCCAAAAAAAAAAAAAGAAAGTCAATGCACCGGCGCCTCCTGCAGGGGGTGGGGTTGACTTTTTTTTTTTCTTATTCTTCTTTAGCTGGCAGGGAGGCGGCGCCCTAGCACCCCTCACACACCAGCCGCCGCTGCCCAGTTATCACTGTTACATTTTCCCAAGCATTTGCCAAATCAAGATCCAACAACTTTGCAGTCCGAAAATCTTCCCTGTCCTCCGGTATATCTTTTCTTTTTGGCACTGAGGCCATTTTCTCTGACTTCCCAACCATGACGCGACTGGGAAGTTGTTAGGTACCTCTGACGTAGAGTTGTCATCATCCCCAGGTTCAGGGAAAATAGTGACATTATTCATTTCAGACACATTTTCAGAATCTCGTCGCCCAAAAAGGAGCAGGATTTTTTTTGTGACACATGCCCCATCCACGTTCCTGCCAGCCAGTGCCCCACAATACATACAGTATACATTATTTTTTGCTTTATTCAGAATGACACAAACAGCAGCCTTTCTCTGGAAGTTCTGTTCTAACAGTGTGAAGGACTTGGCCCTGTGCCCTTTACCCAGGGAAAACCACATCACTGAAAGTACAACTCAGTTTTAATCAGCAAAGGAGCTGGCAGAAAGGTTTTTCTTCATGTAAGGCAGCAAGAAGGCTGCAGTGGATGTGCCTACGAGCCCCTCTCCTGCATTACAAGTAGGGGTTCTTAGATTACTAATAGGGAAGGGTATGGACCGGTGCACTACAACAAGGCCTACCTAGATGTAAAACCAAATACTTAGCAGGTCGCCTTTGCTTCCTGTGTGCATCTGACGGCTTCAGTTTCAATTTTTGACTGGCATGTAACTATAAGGCCATGTACATTTATCTCTGTCTAGCTATTCATTATAAAGGCTGGCAAGGGGCCGCAAGTGCTGTCAGAGCAGGTCAATATGCAGTTATTGGAATTTCTTCCTACTCTACAGAATGTTGTCATTGGGGAGATCTCACTTTTCATGCTGTGTTTGCTTCACAAGTCGATGATTGTGCCTGTAAGCACATAAATCAGCCAAGGCGTTCGACTGTAAATACCGTTCCTGAGGCTTGAGAAAACCGCAAGATGTCTCCTAAAGTGTTTTCAGCACGATTACCCGTTCTGTTGGGACCCACCAAACATAAAATATCTTCTAATCCTCCCCCCAGGCAGCTCCTAGAATTACAGGTTATTTTGCTTTGAGGCCTGGTTTGTGGCTAGAGAAATGATCAGAACACATGATATTTCTGTGGCCTTTAGAACACCATATAATCTGTGGGCCCATGTACTGCCTCCATAGGTGTTTGTACCATATCTTATAAGAAAACAGGAAAATGTTTACTTTTTTGCACCCATCTTGGATCCTGTTTTTGGCCATGTTGGTGTCACCTATATAATTATGCTGCTTTATTTAAGCTGCCTTTAGCCATAAGATATAGTAAGTGAACCTAAAATCAGGTTTATTTATATTAAGTGGAACATGCTAATCAGAGGCGTAACTTGAAGCTTGTGGGCCCCGATGCAAAAGTTGACCTGGGCCCCCCCTCTCCACACAACCACCTACCACTTCCACCGTGCAGATACACCCACCGTACGACAAGATGCTCAAAGTAGCTTAAGAGTTTTGAGTTCCCAGATTTCCTCCTTACATCAGAGGACAGGGATGGATCACTGCTGGAGAATCAGAGGATAGGGATCACTGCTGGGGTGTGGACAGTGGAAGGCAAAGTGGAAGCCCAGTACTGGAGCGTGGCTGTGGGGCCCTAGGGCAGATCGGAGCTGGACTTTGTGGAGGACATCATAATATGACAAGGAGGCTGCAGCCCCCCCCCCTCCTTGGAGCTATGGGCGGGGTTGTGATTGTGACCCCTGCAACCCCTTATGCTACGCCCATGATGCTAATGGCTTTTTGACACATGCCTTGCCACCTCAACTCTTCATAGGAGTAGAGGGTTAGGGCTAAAGTGGGTGGCAAATAAGATTCAGTCCATAATTCCCATCTTACAAAATGTAACCATTCTATAATTTTCTCTATCAATTATTTTTTCAAAGAGCATAATTTGATGCTTGTTGATCCCTGCAAAGGGGATAGACTGGGTTCTGCATGGTCTAGTTATTGCCCTTTATGCAGCTGTAAGGATATGTATAACTAATTGAAATTGACTATTGGTGCATTCTTCAGCTTGTCCATTCAGGAGGGCTTTGTAGGGATTTTTACAAAATAATTTACCCATAACCATATAGAGCATTTGATAGACCCTAATCCAAAATATTTTCCCTTTTGGACAGTCCCACCAAATGTGCCAAAAAGAACTATCCATTTGACATCTCCTAAAGTGCTTGGAAGAATGCGCTGGGATTAGGAAAGAAATTCTCAAGGGGACTAGATACCATCAAAAGAGAACCTTGTAGTTCACCTCCACAGCCAACATTTAAGCAGAACTTTCGGCTGGATTGGGCCACGTCAGAGTTCAGTACCCTTTAGATGAATTATCTGCTAAATCACAATCCCATTCAAATACGTAAGAGGGGAGGGTACATGTAGTCAATGAGGACATTAGAGAATATACCAAGGTAATAAGACCTGGGCCTGCTGGTTTGTTCAGAAAGGCTCCCTTAAAGGCAGTGAGAGAGGAGAGATCAGTGATGTCACAATTTCGCAGTTGCAGAAAGTGTTTCATTTATGAGTATCGGAAAATATCGGAAAATATCCCTAGGGTCATGTCTATATTTATCCTTTAGGGTTCCTTCATTTTTATTGCAGCAGGATGGAGCCATTTTTGTTTGGGCATCTCATTTCTGGACTGAGATGCTGGCTCAGAGATAATACAGTCATGTAAATGTGTGCAGTTCTTGGCTGTATTCACAACTATCTGACACAAATCAGTCCCTGATGCAGCTTCTCAGCTATGTTTACACTACTGCGGCTCATTGTGGGTGCATTTGCGTGGGCAAAGCAGCCCATCCTTTGATTGGGCTGCAGTACTGTCGGAAATGCAGGGAGAAGAAACCCTTTTCCAAAACACGCCCACAGGGTAGCCACATGGAAACTACATAGTGCTGCGGCATTGGTGCCTGTGGTTGCAGGAACGCTCCCACAACAGTGTGAACCTAAGGTTACAGTCTGCTCACGGGGTGAGAAGAGGCTGAGAAAATGCTTCCTATTTCCTGCAGCAGACTGATGACATCATCTTAGCCCAAGCAAAGTCACTGGACTGGAGCACAAGAATGGCTTTTTAATGAAAAGTTGGAGCTTTTTAGAAAAATTATACTAATGCTTACCTGACAAGCTTGTGACATGTCTGGAAAGTATTAATGCAGATGTGTATTTGTGTATTCATGCAGAAAGATTGCTTATTTTTAGCAAAATTATCTATTTAGCAAAGTGGAATTTTCTGCCATTTTATTGAACATTATATTTTTACATACACACATTATGGTAAGCGCTCGGTCAATTTCTAACTTTCTGGGAAGAAGCAAGACAGTAGAAGCAGTTAACAATGTTGCCAATACAAAGGCTATGTTGCACTCAGCCTGCAGTTAAACAGAGTTGAAAGTTTGAAGTAAGCCAGTGCCATGACCTCTTTGTGCATTGTAGTCCCTATGCTAAGCTGTGAGTGCATGCGCAATGGCATATAAAGCAATGAATATATTGAAAGCAAGTTTAACTGACCGTTAGCCGGATCCCTCTCTATATACAGTAGAGGGCACCTCTACCCTCTATTAATCTTGCTGCTCCATAGCCAAATCTAAGGCCCCATACTTTCTTAATCATTCATGAAGGAACTCTGGTAGAATGAATTTTGACACATATAGGTTATACTGTCACCTACAGGAGAATTGGACATTGCCAAAAAACAATGTGACCCCTCCAACTTGCATCACACTTCAGTTTCTTGCTAGCTTCCTAGAGGTACTAATGTCTTTTCTCAGAGAAAAGCAACAACCATTTGTATCCCTGTTTTCAGGATTATTTTTTCTTTCTTCTACTAGGATTCTTACTAAATCCAGTAATATGAAAATAGTCCCCCCCCCCCCCCACAGTGCCAGCATCTTATAAATCTTCTTTTTACATTAAAATACTGCCACTATATACTTTTTTGGATGCTCTGTATACCACGGTTAAATGATAACCTGCATAGTTTCTTCAGTGCTGAGAGTTCAGTTAGGAGGCGATTTCCACTACAGCCTGTATACACGACCCACATGTGTGATGTCAATATCATGTGACCTGGCTAGCTCTGAGAACAAGTAAAAGTTCTCTCCAGCATAAAAGACACAACTGAGCATGTGCAGGTTGCCTTCTCGATATAGACAGTGCAGGGATAGAAGAATATGCATACAGGATAAAACAGCCTTTTTACACAGTGCAGAGGATTAACCCCTTACGTTCCACAGTGAGTATAACAAGCATGCTATGCTGCGTATACAGACTGATTTTACTGTTGTGGGGTTAGTAACAGTTTAGTAACTGCAGAGCCAACAGAGCTCCCTTTACAGTTTTCCAGAGTGGCTGACTCTCGGCGCTACCTTGGAGGCTATACCCGGAACCCACCCTGAGGATGAGGCATGGCTGGCCTGTAATGTGGCCTTCAAGCACTGGGATCTGCTAGTGGTTCTCCCCGGACACCTGGTTTACTGTGTTAGTTAGCTGCACAGGTCCAGGGCCATGATGCTCCAATGCGTAATCCTGTCGCTGAAGACTCCCTAGTGAGTATTCCCACTGCAGGGGAATGGCTGTCTGGAATGGGCTTTGTCTTCCTGGGTTCTGCTTTGGCACACTTGTGTACTGGTTACAGTGTTTGTGGCCTCAGGGCACTTTCCAGACTACCACTGCCGTAGGTATAAGAGTTTTTCCCTATATGTAGACTGGCTTGTATTATCCGTGTCCCTGGCTACCTCCTCATCAGGGGGTAATTCTCCAGAGCTTTGTGCCACGACAATTCATCTCAGTCAAAGTGCAGACAGGCAGGCAGTAAGTCTGTGTTACTCCACCTTGTGTCACAAATATTACTTTGCCTATGCACCATGCCACATACTGATGTGTCTCTTACCTCTCCCATCTTCACCAAAGCCTTCACTGCTATGGCACCCCTTCGCAAAGGTCCTTCACCAACTCTCCTTGCTGCTGCCCTTCAGTGATGAAGATGAGACGGCCATATAGTCACCTGGAGCTAGTTTGTGTTTCCCTTTGGAAATAGTCACACTTTATAGCAGGTTTTCTCAACCAGGACTCCGTGGAACCCTAGGCTTCCTCCAGAGGTTGCTAGGAGGTCCTTGAGCAATGGTCAATGACATCATTGATCTTTTTAGCTATCTGTAAGGGGGGAATTCTTCCCAATGACCACAAGTGTAAGGAGCATTCTTCCCATTGACCATCACACTGATGTATCATGAGTTGTAGATTTTTAATTTTTAGCAGGGGTTCCCCGAGACCGGAGAATTATTTAAAGGGTTCCTTTATAGCCTTGCAGCATGTCAGATCATAAGATGCTGATGTAGTGGTCCTGCAGGACCTTCCTGTTCCCAATCCACTAACCGCTCAAGAGGGCAGCTTGCCCATCAGCTTGCAGCGTCAGGTCTTCCCCATAGACCTGACGCTAGCCACCAGCTGCCCCAAATGTGTCTCCCTCCTCCGCTTTATCCAGGGAGGAAGTTTCTGCAACTATGTCAGATGGTTTGCACATAATCACTGACATGAATGCTGACTCAGAACGCAGGGGAGTTAAACATATGGCTTTGCCTTCTCCCCCAGAGCATATCTCTGATTTGCCTGCAGCTGAAGGTGGTCAGGAGTTGAAGCTCTCAAGTGTCGGCCTGAGGAGGTACAGTCTGCTGTCATTACTCCTGGGCTTAAAGATATCACATTGGTTTTAATCAATGTAGTACTTTCATGTTTAGAATGCAAGCAACCTGCATTTGATTTCTCAAATGCTACTGATCTGGGCTCCCTTAAAAGAACCCAACCAATCAAAACGGTCCTAGTATACTCCAAAGACATGCTGGTAGGTTAATTGGCTCCTGTCCAAATGGCCCTAGTATGTATGAATGTGAGTTAGGGACCCTAGATTGTAAGCTCCTTGAGGGTAAGGATTGATGTGAATGTACAATATATGTAAAGCACTGCGTAATTTGATGGCGCTATATAAGTACCAGAAATAAATGAATAATACTCATTACTACAGCGGTGACTGGTCTGACCCTGACAAATTGTTCTCCCCTCCCAAGCTTTTTTTCTGAGCAATGCTCTATGGAAACCCCTTCCTAGTCCCTATACTCCCTGGCAGCAACTGTCCTTCAACTTTCCATACCTGTCATGTCTGTTTGCCAAAGCCTGGGTGGGATTCGTGATATGACGACAGCAATTCTAACCAATCCCTCAATTTTGGAACAGCTGCAACTTTTGCTGGTTGCCCTATATTACTGTGTGGATATTGTATGTCTCATATCCTGTATGAGTCTTCTTTCCATGCGTATGCTGGGTACTCTTTGGCTTAAATGCTGGTCTGCTGAACAACAGTGCCAAAAACATGTATTACAAATTACCTATAGGTGAAGAATGCCTCTTTAGCCAGGTTATGAAAAATTAAAATTCAGCAGCTACAAACACTCGCCAGTGTTTGGGTCCTTGGTGCCAGCATGTTAACTGTGGGAATTTGGCTGCGACCCCTTGCAGCTTCAAAGCCGCTTTCCCACTGTGGATGCGTGAGCCCTGCTGCACCCTGTAAATGGTCCCGCAGCCTCCTAGGACCTGTGATGTGTGACATGAGGCCTAGGCGATCCAAGCGTGGAGCAGGTACCTGCCAAAACTAGGTACCTATCCCCACCCGCGACAAAATAACTTTCCCAATATGGTGGGAGGGGGCAGAACTTCATCTTTTGGGTGAAGGTCTGCTTTGAACTCTGTTGGAGAGCCAGTGAGTACATGGTGATATGAATGCTGACAACATAGGCGTGTGCAGAGGGCATGCCAGATGTGCCTGGGCATGCCCTAATTACCCTGAGCAGTGCCGATTCCCCTGCTTCCTGGTACCCCCTGTCTCCCCCCCTGCAGTGCTGCCAGCTCCACTCCTCTCCCGCC
This sequence comes from Glandirana rugosa, assembly GCA_018402905.1. Lineage (NCBI taxonomy): Eukaryota > Metazoa > Chordata > Amphibia > Anura > Ranidae > Glandirana > Glandirana rugosa. The sequence goes on along the minus strand of BLSH010438449.1, from coordinate 373,669 downwards.
AGCTGCTGCAGGGGATGTTTCAGGATGGAGAGCGGGGAAAGGGGACAGTAAATATTTCATTTACAAGCCCTTTCCTTTTCTGAATGAACACAGTGGGTGATCTGTACCGATCATGCCTGTGTTCATTGTTAACTGAAGCTTAGTGAACTATGTTCTTCAGTTTGTGAATGAACAGGAAGCCACTCAGCACAGAGCACTTACCATTCACTCACCGTCCAGTGCAGATGCAGCTGCAGAGAAAGGGACTGGGGAAGCTCTGTCCTCAGTCCCTTTCTCTATCTCAAAGGTGAGACATCAGGGGTCTGTTTAGACCCTTGATATTTCACCAAAGCCCCCCACGGGGCTCCTAAAAAAACGAAATAAAAATAAAATTGTAAAAAATAATAAAAATAAAAACTACTGACACCAATCTCTGCTCCAAACTGCTCTGCTGATATACACACATGTGTGTTTGTGCTCTGGGGTGCTCACCCTAATGCAATAGGCTCTGCATACCAATGGCTGACATTAAACTAATTGCTGTACTTTTACAAAAAAAAAAAAAAATCAGAATTGCAAAAGCCATAATGTCAGCTGTTGATACCAAGAGGAAGTGTTGACAGTATTCACTAGAATATTTAAAATTTGGGTTCATAGCTTCATTTACCAATGGATGCCCAGAAACCTTCAATATAATCTTCAGAGTTTAAATAATAATTGTTTGGTGGTCGATAAACAATCAAAAACTTCATAATGGTGTCAATGAGCTGAAGCGTTCGGGGACCCCTGCCTTAAAATACACGTAAAATGCACAATGAGGCGTGCTATTAGATTGATTGCGCTGATCGTAAGGCATTTTCATGTTGTGCATTTTTATTTTAAATCCTGCAAACTGCAACAACCACAGAGATGACTGGAACTGTGATAAAACACACAATTCCTTCACTTCAGTTAGCTCCTTTCACACCGGAGCCGTCCGAGTGCTAGCGGTAAAACACAGCTAATTTGCAGCACTTTACCGCTCGTTATAGCGGCGCAATAGCGCTACTATTCGGGCGGTGGCGGTTGCCCTTTTCATCCCCCCACAAGGGGTTAAACGGGTTAAAAGTGCCGGTTTGCGGTGCTCCCGAAGGGGTGTTCAGACGCTAATTTTTGCCCAAAAGTGCCTGAAAAACACCTTGGTGTGACAGGGGTCTAAGGGAAGTACTTTGTCTTCCAGACAAAAAGCACACAAATGAAACATTTGCATGGATTTTACTATGCAGAGCTGATAGATTATGCCATCTGCTTTTGCTGCTTGTTTATCAGTTACATTACTCAAGAGGGCTGTGTTCTGTAGTCCTCACACACTTCATGTCCTAGGAGGAACAGTGCTGCCATCCAGCGTTAAAGCTCCAGTCCCCATAATCATTTTTTTAAATACTCCCCCTTGATTGTTAGAACTTCAACTTTAAGATTTGAATAATGCGGTTGTAAACCACGGCTGTTTTAAGAACAAAAAACAAAAAAAACAGCATACTAACACATTATGAAATACTCACCTTGCAACAAAGCCCTCCAGCGCTGTGCTGTCACCTCTGAGAGTGCTGACATGTCTCCCCGGTCTTTCTTCCGGGCTTGCGCGATCCGGAGCTGCGATGACGTCACTCCCGCACATGCGCGCAGGAGCCCTCGATTCCAGCACAAAGCTCTGAAGGTCCAGCAAGGTATGCCGGACCTTAAGAGCGCATGCGCCGGTGACGTAACTGGCTCCATCCAGGGTGAATATCTCCTGAACAGTGCAAGTTTACAAGATATTTATTTTACCTACAGATAGCCCTTTTTATATGCTTACTTGTAGGTAAAAATCACCAAGCGGGCTTTACTACCACTTTAACCACTTCATCCCCGGAAGGATTTCCCATGTTAGGACCAGAGCACTTTTTGCGATTCGGCACTGCGTCGCTTTAACTGACAATTGCACGGACGTGCGACGTTGCACCCAAACTAAATTTGCGTCCTTTTTTCCCCACAAATAGAGCTTTCTTTTGGTGGTATTTCATCCCCTCTGCGTCATTTCTGATCACCGCCATAAAAAAAAAATAGCGACAATTTTGAAAAAAAAAAAAACAATATTTCTTACTTTTTGCTAAAATACAAATCCAAAAAAAAAATATATAAAAAACAAATTTATTCATCGGTTTTGGCCGATTAATATTCTTCCTCATATTTTTGGTAAAAAAAATTGCAATCGGCGTATATTGATTGGTTTGCGCAAAAGTTGCCACATTTACAAACCATGAGAATGAATTCCTGGCGTTTTTACATTTTTCTTTACTGGTAATGGCGGCGATCTGCGATTTTTTATTGGGACTTTGATATTGGGGCGGACATGTCGGACATTTTTGAAACTTTTTTGGGACCAATGACATTTATACAGCAATCAGAAATTTAAATATCCACTGATTACGGTGTAAATGTCATTGGCAGTGAAGGGGTTAACCTGCAGGGGGAGATCTAGGGGTTAACTGTGTTCCCTAGGCGTGTTTTAACTGTGAGGGGGCTGGGTTGCCATGGGCATAAGAGATCTAACTGATCCCAGTGACACGGATCATTAGATCTCTTACATGCCCACTGACAGAGAAGGGAACCGCCGTGTTTGCATCGGCGGTTCCGCGTTCTTTCTCACTGCCAGGTCATCTTGGCTTTCCGGCGGACATCGGGTCCGCCCGAGCCGCGGGCACACTACTGCAGAGTGCAGCGGGCACGAGCCGCTGCTTATATATGGCTATTCGGGGGATGCTGCCACTCTGCAGCAGTAAATATACTGCGTGTGGTCGGGAACCGGTTAATGTGTTCCTTATTCTTTCATTTAAATCAATAAAATCTTACCTGATCTCAGAAGCAGGCAGGGGCCACTGAAGTTGTGGGCTTCTGAAGCCCACTTTTGTTTATTTTTGAGATTCTCAAATGCTGGCTACCAGCATGCACCTCCCGATCTCGTGCCTGCACATTAATGACATTGCGTAGCGCAGTTTCTTCATGACAGGTTACCATAGCAATGGCGGCATCGGCAGAAGTTCCTGCCCCGTTTTTATAGCAACCTATCAATCAATTCGGTATTCCCATGGACTCCTGGGATAGATATCGCCGATATCCCAGGAGTCCAAGGGAATTCGCCTTATAACGACATCGCCTAGGCCGCTGGACTAGAAGTGCTGCATACACAGCTCTAAAGGTATTTAGACATAAACAATTCTATATATTCTCCATTTAGAAATGCACTGCAGATAGCGATGTAGATGAAAGTAAATTGTAAAAATGGTTGGAACTCCGCTTTAACCACTTTCCGCAAAATCATGTACCTGTAGGCCATTTTGCTGAAGTGGTTGTACCGGGGTGATGCATGCAGCTGCAGGAACCATTTTTTTAGAGCGAACGGTCGGCTTTCTTGTAATATCAACTGATGTGGTTAAGCAGCCACTCGGCTGTTATTACAAGGAACGGGAAGGGGATATCCCCCCTCCCGCCGCTCCGCCCAGTTCTCCCGTCCCACCGGGAGACCTGAGCCACCAGACGCCACATCCACTGGCTGCCCAGAGACCCGAGCAAAGCTGGATTAGATTTTGATTGAGTCTGCGATGTAGAAACCCGGAAGCAATGTCACAAATTCACTTCCAATTTACTTGGCAGCCAACGGTGCCAGTTTTAAAAAAAATGTCAGTATTCAAAAACGCCAATCTTGACGTTTTGAATACTTTCAAGTGCAGAGGAGGGGTTTGGGGTCGTTTAGAGTACCTCTCACTACCTATTACTGTCACATGGGGTGTTTACATTCCTTGTGACAGCAATAAAAGTGATCAGAAAATTGTGGCAAAGAAAATGCATACGTAAGTTATGCCCGCAAATGTAAACAGTGTTCAAATGCCACATGTGAGGTATCGTCGCGATCGTTAGAGCAGGTGCAATAATTCTAGCATAAGACCTCCTCTGTACCTCTAAACAGGTAACCGTTAAAATTTTTTAAAGCGTTGCCTATGGAGATTTTTAAGCACCGTAGTTTGTCACCATTCCACGAGTGTAAGCAGTTTTAAAGCGTGACATGTTAGGAATCTATTTACTCGATGTAACATCATCTTTCACAGTATACAAAAAAAATGGGTTAACGTTCTTTGTTTAGTTGTTTCTAATTCATTGAAGTGTATTTTTTCCGCTGCACAAATACAGTGCGAGATAAAATATTACAACTACTATATAGAAAAAAATCTGCACTAGTGTGTTGTCAAAAGTAAATACAGCAGCCGTGCACTAAAACCTAATTACCAGGTTAATCAAATATGTATATTTTAAAAGTGCAGTGCTAAATAAAAATACCATGTGCAAAACACCATATATGAAAGTGAAAAATCTTTGAACTGAACAGAAAATCCAATCAAAATATCATTCAGTCCAAAAATGTCCTTATGCAAAAGTGCAAAATACATTACATTCATAAAGTGCAAAGTTCATAAATTGATCACTAAAGTGCTCCTGTGCATTTCCATCTGAGGATCAGAGATCCCAATAAGCACTGAATTATTTTCCCGAGTAAGGAAGATCGCTGGTGATCTGGTAAGCCCCCATCTAATTTATGGTGAAGGTGTCACAACAGTGAATGTCTGAGCACTACACCACCAGGATCGATCTATCCAGTGTGGGACACTGGCATGCATGAACTGTTTGCACAGGAGCACTTTAGTGATCAATTTATGAACTTTGCACTTTATGAATGTAATATATATTGCACTTTTGCATAAGGACATTTTTGGATTGAATGATATTTTGATTGGATTTTCTGTTCACTTCAAAGGTTTTGCACTGTGTCATATATGGTGTTTTGCACATAGTATTTTTATTTAGTGCTGCACTTTTAGGATATACATATTTGATTAACCTGGTATTAAGGTTTTAGTGCACGGCTGCTGTATTTACTTTTGACAACACACTTGCCTGTTTTTTTTTTCCTATATAGTAGTTGCAATATTTTATGTCACACTCTCATATATGGTGTTTTGCACATGGTATTTTTATTACCATTTTATTCTCTGGGGTCTCTACTAAAATATATATAATGATATATACAATGTTTGGGGGTTCTAAGTAATTTTCTAGTAAAAAAATACTGATTTAGCTTAAACAACAAATGTCAGAAATAAGCCTTGTTATTACAGTATACAGGATTTTTATAGTGCACAGTTTGCACAGCACTTTACAACATGAGGGCAGATACTACAGTTACAATACAATTCAATACAACAATACCAACAAAGTGGTCAGTGATAAGTTTATAACTGTCTGTACAGTATAGGATCTGTTCGCCCTGAACAATCTGAAACAATATTACTATATCTGAAAACTCCAGAATTGGCAAAGCAAGATTCAGTGACAGGTTCTCTTTAACCAATATGACAATTCGTAACTTTATTTTATTGGCTTCCCACACAGAAGACAGCTTGTTCCCTATGCCGCCTACTTTAAAAACATTTTTTCTTCTGATTATCCTCCAAAACTTCTACACATTTGTCTGTGAATGTCCTTTACATGAACCAGGTTATGAGAAAGAAGTTTGAGAATATAGTCTCTTTGAAAGATGTTCTTGGTTCAGCAGTGGTTTCTCCATGCTGACGGCCGTACACAGAGGAGCAGAGAATGAAAAACATGTCTTGTAGACAAAGGAGGATGTTAAATAAACTTTATTGATCGCATGAAGTCCGTTCACAGTTTGATGATCAAATATGAACAAGAAAGCATCGATCGGGCTTTGTGGGTCGCCACTGTTTTTTAAGTGATTGAATTTTGGATTGTAAGGATGGAAAGGAGCTCATATCTCAACCACCAGCATGCTATGGGGCCAAGCAACTACTTGTTTTATGTTTTCTGGGATTTGTATACTCAAAGTGATATTTCAGTTGTTAGATTATGCTGCCGAGATCAACAACTTGAAGATTTTAAACTTGGGAGATGTGTCTAAAAAAAGACATATCTCTTACATTCAGCAGCTTCCCCGCTGCGATTACCTGCAACTTCCAGCTGTTAAAATTGTTAGGTTTTGCATAGACGGAAATATGCAGCCTTCTATGTAAAGTGTCTGCAGTATGGTTACATTGTAATTACTATTTAATTCATATTTAGGTCAAAGGCACGACCTTTGATGTGCTTATACATCAATTAAAAAAAACCTTTTATGAAGAATAAAATGTAATTAAAATGTATTCCTATTTAACCCCTGTTTATTCCTTGCTTAACCCTAATTAACTCCACCCTCCTTTCTCCCATTTATCAGATGTTTTTTTTTTTACTTCTATTTTTTATGATTAATATTTACTTTTTAAATTTACTGTACAGCTATTTTTAAACAAACAGTGTTCAAAATAGAGGAAAGGGTTTTTTTATTTTGTTTTTACATATTTTTGTCTGAAGATTACATTAATAAAATCATTTTTGCAAGACAATTTTGCCAAAAGATTCCCAAATTTGTCCTAAAAAAAAAAACAAAACAATGCATGCATTCATTTTTTCATAAATAATGACAAAAGGTATCGCTGAATAAACACGCCTATAGCAGATAAACATACATAGTGGATAGAGTATAGAGGTAAAAGAGCTGAAGTGGTTAAGTGAACTTAAATTCATTTTAAAATAAAAGTGTTTAACTTTTGCCCATAAAATTGCTTAATGTATAATTCTTCTTTTTCCCAGACTTTAGGTTCCTCTTGTTTTCTGTATGACTTGCACTGACACCTGTTTAAAAGATTTTGCAAAGTTCTGCTTATGTTAAAGAAAATCTATAATGGTTTTGGATCAATTTGATAAAATGTGTTTTTTATGTTTGTCTAAACTGATATTTAATAACAGCTTCTCTCTCTCTTTCTATGTATATTTATTATAGAAATGTATATTTAATAAAGGAATTGCCAAAAACTTTTCTGGTGTTTATTCATTTTTTATATTTTTCTGGTGAATGGGCAGGGGTACTATGTAACCGATACTCATTCACAATGGGGGGGGGGGGCAAGATCTGGAAGCCCCTTGTTAAAGTGGGCTTCCAGATTCCAATAAGCCCCCACCCGCAGACCCCCACAACCACTGGCCACAGTTGTGGGAATGAGACCCATATCCCCATCAATATGGGGTCAAGGTGCTTCCCCCACCCAAAGCACCCACTCCCCCATGTTGAGGACATTGGAGCCTGGTATGGTTGGGGGGGGGGGACGCTCGCTCCACCCCTCTTTCCTGACCTCCCGGGCATGCAGCCCCCGCTGACAGCTGAACAAAAAAAATGACGTGGGGTCCGCTCCACAGTCCATACCAGGGCCTTCAGGTCTGGTATGTATTCTGGGGGAGGAGCATACCATTTTTCTTTATTTTGGCATGGGGTTCCCCTCCAAATCCATGCCAGGCTCAAAGGGCCTGGTATGGACTGGGGAGCGGACCCCACACCGTTTTTTCCTTTTTTTTTTAACCAGTACTTTTTTTTTTTTATTGTTCAGCTGTCAGCGGGGAAACCCATTGACAGCTGATGACTCCTTGGTTGTTAAGGACGCTGTTTCCAGCTTCCCGACCCCGCTCCTTAACAGCCAGCTTATACTGCGCCCTGATTGGGCAAAACTTTGCCCAATCAGGGCGCAGAATGCACTGTGCACTCAGTGCATTGCAGGGTGTTCGTTGGGGCGAACACCCTGCAAATTTTGGCGTTTGACAAACAGCCGAACAGGCAAATGTTCGGCCCAAACTCATGCTCGGGCCGAACCATTCGCCCATCCCTAGTATTATCATGGTTGAGATTTGAACCAAAGACTCTAGTGCCCCTAGAAGGGCTAAGCCATTGTACTGCCTGTAAAATTCATTGCACAGGAGTCCCAGAGCACTATGGGTTTTCTAAGAGAACACAGTAGAAGCTGTTCCCTTTCAGACCCTCTGTGTCTGATTGAAACTTTCAGTGGAGCCCTACAGAGTGAGATGGTTAGAGGAGGAAAAGACTGCTTTGACACATCCTTTCGTGTTTCAGCTTGAGCTATAGAGCTCTCTAGACAGTCTTCTTTCATCATGAAGTAAAGAGATGAAAACTTGTAAAGTAGCCTTTCTCAGCCTTTTCACTGCAGAGGAACCCTTGAAAAACCCTTTCCGATCTCAGGGAACCCCTCTTAAAAATGACTATATCTACACCTCATGATACATTAGTGTGATAGTCAGTGGGAAGAATGCTCCTTACACTTGTGGTCATTGGGAAGAATTCCCCCTTAAAATAGCTAAAAAGATCAATGGTGCTAATAGGAAGTTATGTAAAAGACAGAAATTGCTCAAGGAACCCCTAGAAACCTCTGGAGGAACCCTGGTTGAGAAACCCTGTTGTAAAGCCTAAAGTCCCACCTGCTGGAAGAAAACGAGAATACATATCTTACATACAAATTACATATAATGTTTTGATCCTGGCTATAACTTAATGGGTCAGAACGCCTCAGTCTGTAGAGCTCTGTCGGATGTTTCAATAAGAGAGTGCCGGAAGAGAAGCTGTTGATTCTGCAGGAGGTCGTCCACCTGCCACAGAGGTAAGTATTAACAGTTATCTTTTCCAAAGGGCAGTTTTATAGAACTTTTTTTTTTTTAAGGCTACAGAGTTGCTTTGAGGAACGATTGTCTGATCCTGTACTTGATCACTGCAATCTGCCTTTCTCTTCAGGGTTTGAAGACCTGGCCACCTGTCCTATCCCAGAAGTCCCTGAAAATGGATACAGAACACAAAGTATTAGCGTCTTCTTTGAAAATGCTGTGGTCCGGTTCCACTGCCAGAACGGTTACAGACTCAAGGGCCCTTCAAAGAAGATGTGCGTTCTGCTTAACAATGGATCTTTGGCGTGGCGGCCAAGCGATACTCCGGTGTGCCTAGAAGAAGGTAGGATGTGGACTGCTGCAATAGCTATAAATGGTCTGCAATGTTGATACTCAGTTGAGAGGAGTATTTCCCACGTATACCAGAGGCTGTGTGCTTTATCAGTGTGGGTGATCCACATATCAGGTTTTAGGGGTAGGACAGCAACCGGCCACAATGGCATGATGTTGTCCCTCTGCTGTTAGCTCTGAGTGGGAGGTACTAGGGGGACATTATAATGTATTTGCAGTGAGTGCAGACTTTGACTCAAGTTTTATCTTAAAGCTATTTTTTTGATATGGCCTCATGCACATAGAAAGTTTTTGGACATTTTTACAGCAGCTGTTTTTAGCTTCAGACGTTTTTTCCTATAGTCAATAAACCCTCCATCATGTTATCCTTTGTGTTCATGCACACATAGGCTGTTATCAACTGTTTTTGGCTGGGGTGTTTTTGAGCTGTAAAAATGCTCAAATGCGCAAAAACTGCTCAAACACGCCGCTCACCAACGTTTTTGGACGTTTTTGGTCCATTGAAAAAAAAAAATGCTACTGCTCAAAAACGCTAGTGCAAAACACTGAAAAAAGCTGAACAACTCACTACAAAGCTACGGACGTTTTTAGAACGTTTGTTTTAACGTCCTGTGTGCATGAGGCCTATATCTCACCTTTTTTCAAACTTGCTGTTCCATTGTTTGTGTTATCTCCTTAAAAGTATTTGCAGATCAGCCACTAGAGGAGGCTCTTGCTGGGTTAGTGTAATTACTCTTTCTCTATGGTGGAAAGAAGTTATCAGCTGCACAGGGAGTATATTGTTTTTAATCGGTTGGCTGACTCACATTAGGAGAAAGAGCACTGGAAAAGAAAGTCGATTTGATATTCAGTGAGCTCATATTTAGTGTTTTTTTTTTTTTATGTTCTTTTGCAGCATTTAGTATATGATAGTTCACATTTTTATTTTTACGTATTTTGTTAATTTCATAAATAAGAAAATATAAAAATGAACCACAAAAGGAAAACATCAATGACTCTTTGGGTTACTCTTGTGATTACTCAGCAAAGCAGTTAGGGTTAGCCTGGTATGTGATTAACAAAAAACCTTTTTCGTCCTGAACTTTATAGGGATGTTAAAAAAAACACTTGACATAGCCTTTAAAGTGGAAATCAGGGCTTGCACAAAATATAAAAAGGACCCCCCCATATACAGGGTAAAATGATAATTTAGTCTAGGAGGCTTTTATAGAGTAAATTACTACACTGTGGTCCCACAGGCTTTTTTTCCTACAAGTTTTAATAGCGACAACCAGTCTACTAAAGCAGCTGCTCTTCTCAGGTGATGTTCTCTCACCCCGATGATGTAGTGGACTCTTCTCGTCGACGAAATCATCTGACCAACAGCGATAATTTTGAACATCCTTTTTTTCGGACACCCTGGTG
>BLSH010438449.1:288612-320569 GCA_018402905.1 Glandirana rugosa | reverse complement strand
TGACAGTGTCAGAAACCCTTTTAGTTTTCAAGATATAGTAAGGTTTATCAGGTTCGACAAGATTTGGTAGGATTAATGCACCAGCCTTCGGTTTTCAATGTGGACACGACTGGTCCTCCTATCAATCTCTCCACTTTTTCTTAGGTTCCTAGTGGTGGTTCCGGTAGGACCACTTAGACCCGAGACGACCACCGTTTCAGAGTTCCGTCTGTTAGGTTACCTGTGACGTGTGACGACCCAAGGTGCCTACGTCTGGTTCCTCCTGCGGTGAAGAATGGTTTAGAACAGCTTGGACTATTTGGAATGATATAGAACTTTTGATTTTCCCAAAGACTGTGACAGTTTGTGAAGGGTATGAATAATTTTGGACTGGACACTTTTTGCTCAAATGTAAATCAAAGCTGAGAAATGTTTTTTTTTTCACAATAATGCCTCTTGTACATCTTCTTATTATGTTTTGGGAGACACCTATGTAATTTCCCGTCAAAAAATTACGTGCTGGTTGAATAAAAGTAACTTTAAGTCAAAATTTGCCAGGGGTATGAATAATTATGGGCAGCACTGTAGTGCCCCTGTACTATAGCACACCACAGCCGGGGATGCCAGTCTCCTGTGCTTGGCAAAAGATAGTGCAGGTGTTATTCTTTGTGCGTTGTAGGGTGCTTAGGGACCCTTTAAAATTAATTGGCTATTTTAATGTAATGTATGAAGAAGCAACAATGGCAGCTGCTCAGATTAATTTAAAACTAGCAAAAGCACATAAACAAGACATTGACATCACTAAAGGACCACACAATATACAAAAATGTACAAAAAATTCAGACATAAATTGAATTTGTCAGATTTCCCAACAGCTAACAAGGAAGTTATATATTAGGCCTACACTAAGAAGGAAGTGTAGTGGTACATTGTAGTTGGTATTGCTGTCCCAAGGAGTACACCATAATCACCCTTCGATGTCTTCTAGTAATCAGAGTTCACCACTGGATCAGTGGGGGGCAGGTAGAGCATTAGGGTAAAGCTCCGATCCGTGGTGTGTGCGGGAGCACAAGGGATTATGGGAAGGGCATTATTGTCACATCATTGCCCTAACAGCCTTTAACTGCCTTTAACAGCTGTGCAGTGTTATGCCTCGTACACACGGTGCAACGGTCATACAACCACACGTTCAACTTTTGTCCAAAATCGGCTGTTGGCGGTTGTGTCTAGCGTACTGACATGAGTCAAGTAGTTGTACAACAAAGCCGAACGTAGTTACGAGCATCTAAAGGGGAAGACCAAGTGAATGTGATTTGTGAATTAGGAACTAAGGATGGGCTTGGGCGTGTTCGCAAGTGCACATGCCCAAGCCCGCCAGGAAGTGAACCCTGAACTGCGCTAATCACAGGCAGTGAGACCTTTCCCCGATGTGCGGCTGCAGCGATCGGGGAATGTCTCACTGCCTGTGATTAGCGCAGTGCAGGGTTCACTTCCCGGCGGGCTTGGGCACGTGCACTTGCGAACACGCCCGAGCCCATCCTTATTAGAAACACAGGTTATACGGCTGAGCACTTCCTGGATGCAGAGCATGCGTGTTTAGCACTTACAACTTTGTTGGGACAACTTCTGTACACACGAGTCAACAGTCATACAACAGCTTGTTGTACAACAAAGGTTTTCTAGTCTGCTCAGACAACTTCTGTTGTACGACTGTTGAACATCAGCAGTTGTAATTGCGCATACTAATGGTCAGATTATCGTACAAGCTGTTGTAAGACCGTTGTTGTATGACCGTTGCATCGTGTATACAGGCCTTAAGGGTCTTGTATAGGTGCATCTGATAAAATTAGAATATCACCATGCTGCCTAAACCTTGAGAACAGTAGAATCTCTCTCATTTGTAGCATACCTTGCCAACATTTTATTACCCATTGAATATGCACAATTATTGTTTTAGATCTGCCAGATCAAAAAAAAATTGCCAGCACTAATATGAAAGTCTTGACTGGATATAATGTCAATATAATATACAGGTGTATCTCATAAAATTAGAATATCATCAAAAAGTTCATTTATTTCAGTAATTCAATTCAAAAAGTGATTCCTCATATATTAGATAGATACGTTACACACACAGGGATGTATTTCATGCATTTCTTTCTTTTACTTTTGATGATTATGGCTTACAGCTAGTGAAAACCCAAAATTCAGTATCTCAGAACATTACATAAGACCAATAAAAAAAAGGGATTTTAATACAGAAATTTTGGCTTACTGAAAGTATGTTCATGTACAGTATAGTATGCACTCAATACTTGGTTGGGGCTCCTTTTGCATGAATTACTGCATCAATGCGGAGTGGCATGAAGGTGATCAGCCTGTGGCACAGCTGAGGTGTTATGGAAGCCCAGGTTGCTTTGATAGCGGCCTTTAGCTCGTCTGCATTGTTGGGTCTGGTGTCTCTCATCTTCCTCTTGACAAAACCCCATAGATTCTCTATGGGGATCAGGTCAGGCGAATTTGCTGGCCAATCAAGCACAGTGATACCATGATCATTAAACCAGTCCTGCTGGAAAATGAAATCAGCATCTCCATAAAGATAGTCAGCAGAGGGATTCATGAAGTGCTCTAGAATCTCCTGGTAGAGGGTTGCGCTGACTTTGGACTTGATAAAACACAGTGGACCAACACCAGCAGATGACATGGCTCCCCAAATTATCACTGACTGTGGAAACTTCACACTGGACCTCATGCAACTTGGATTCTGTGCCTCTCCACTCTTCCTCCAAACTCTGGAACCTTGATTTCCAAATGAAAGGCAAAATTTACCACAGTCCGTGATTGGTCCACTGTGTTTTATCATGGAGATGCTGATTTCATTTTCCAGCAGGACTTGGTACCTGCCCACACTGCCAAAGGTACCAATATCTGGTTTAATGATCATGGTACCACTGCGCTTGATTGACCTGCAAACTTGCCTGACCTAAACCCCATAGAGAATCTGGGGAGTATTGTCAAGAGGAAGATGAGAGACACGAGACCCAACAATGCAGATGAGCTGAAGGCCTCTATGAAAGAAACCTGGGCTTCCATAACACCTCAGCAGTGCCACAGACTGATCGCTGATGAACATATTTTGCAGTAAGCCAACATTTCTGTATTAAAAATACTTTTTTTTTTATTGGTCTTATGTAGTATTCTAATTTTCTGAGATACTGAATTTTGGGTTTTCACTAGCTGTAAGACATAATTATCAAAATTAAAAGAAAGAAATGCTTGAAATATATCACTCTGTGTGTAACACATCTATATAAAATATAAGAGTTTCACTTTTTGAATTGAATTACTGAAATAAATTAACTTTTTGATGATATTCTAATTTTATTAGATGCACCTGTATATTATATTGACATTATATCCAGTCAAGACTTTCATATTAGTGCTGGCAATATTTTTCAATATGGCAGATCTAAAACAATAATTGTGCATATCCAATGGGTAATAAAATGTTGGCAAGGTATGCTACAAATGAGAGAGATTCTAAACTCAAGGTTTAGGCAGCATGGTGGCCAAGTGTTTAGAATTCTTACCTTGCAGTGAGGGTCCCGTAATAAAGCTGAACTTCAGGCAGATATAAAAGACAACCATTACTGTATCTCTGTATTCATTAATTAATTATTGATTGTACTTTTAAAATGCAGCTAGAGTAGGCAGGTGAATGTAATTTTGTATCGGCTCTTGGAATCCCCTATACAACAGTACTCATGCTTCAAGAACTGTTTCTTTACAATGGGTTGTAATCATCAGCAATCCTCACACTCTACTCTACAAGCATGGCTGGGTCTAGGAAGATGCTGGAGTGAGTTACGCCCCCCAGATTTTAATGGCGCCCCCCCCCATGTTGCTCTGGAGGTTGTGCGGGGCTAAGTGCTCCAGCTGCGGTGTCACTTCTCTGCAGAGATCCCCTGAGACTCAAGGAACATGCCCCACATATCTCAATTGGTGCCTTGGGTGCCACCGCCTTTTGCCAGACAGTTTTTTCATGTACACTGTTTCCGGCAATGGAGGGAGAGTGCCGTGCTGTAGTTTAAAAATCAAAATGCTGCACTGGCTGCTGCATAATAGAGCCATCCTGGCTGCTCTTAGGAGGACACATGGTGGAGGAAGGGTTTGCAGCGTACAGTGCTGAAGGTAACAGCTGTCGCTGGGGGAGTTGCTGGTTACAGGAGGGAAAGCTGTGGATAGAAGCAAAGGAGGTTGATGGGGGAAGAGGTGAGAACTGTGGATTGGGGGTGGTGCTAGGGGCAGAGGTCAGAAATGGGGATGGGTAGAGCTGTGTACCAAGGTGAGAGCTGTGGATGTGAACACAAAGGTGAGCTGTGCACAGGGATGCCAAGGTGAGCTGAGGAGGTTAAGGCCACTGTGAGAAGGACGGGGACGTGAAGGTGAGCTAAGGGCAGAAAGACAAAGGAGATCTGAGGATGGGGATGCCAAGGTGAGCTGTGAATGCTGGCACAAAAGTGAAGTGTGGACGTGGGCACAAAAGTGAGCTGCGGATGGAAATGCAGAGGTGAGCAGTGAATGAAGTGTGCTGAGACGAGCTGTGGATGAGTACCCAAGAGGTGAACTGTGGAAGGGGATACAGATGTGAGCTGTGGAAAGGGGACACGGAGAAGATTTGTAGACGAGAAGAGCAGAGGAGAGCTGTAGACAGCAGGTGCAGAGGTGAGCTATGGTGGCGAGGGTGCACGGAGATGAGGGGTGCAGAGGTGAGCTATGGTGGCGAGGGTGCATGGAGATGAGCTGTGAATGGGCATAGAGGTGAACTGTGGAAGAGGGGTGCAGAGGTGAGCAGTGGATGTTACATTTGGGGATGTTGCTGAAGGAAGGAGGTACTTAATGTTAATGGCCCCTGGACTGTACTCATGACATTTGCACTCATTACAATGTGATGTATATTATACCTGTATATTCTTCAGCCTTGTTCAGATGTACTGTATATTACATACTCTGGCCACTTCACTCTTTACATAAGCCTATATGTTAATCCTTACCGCTCTGTATGCTCAAAGTGCAGCAATGAAGTGTGTGTAAAATACACTTTGGCATATAGATTCCTGCAGTCAGAAGTATGCAATGTATGGCACAGCTTACAGAGTGCAGTGATCAGGAGTAGGTAACACACGGCCTAGTTTTTTTTTTTTGTAGGAAGGTCCAAGGGGGAGCTGGAGAGACAGAAAAACAAGGAGGGGTAACCTCCAAGGATCTATTTGCTTTATGTGTGGTGTGTAATGCAGTAAAGTCTATGGTGTAACGTTCACGCATGCCTGCGCACATCATTTAGCTAAAGGTTATTTAGTTCATCGTCGCTGTCAATTTCAATTAGCAGTTCGCAATGTCTCATTTTTTTTAGTTCATAAAGCAGACCGCTCAACTTTTTTTTTTAACTGCACCCCCAGATCAAACAGGCTAGATCTGGCCCTGTTTACAAGTCTGGAACTGTCCCTTATTTTATGAAGCAAACTAACCTTATAGGGGCTGTGGACCCTTTGGCATCATGCCACCACCCTTGACTTCAGCACTGCACTTCTAGGGGAGAACCGGGCCATTGTGTTTAAATCCTTTAATAGTTCCTCATGGGAGGGTCTCAGATGATAGTAAGAATTGTGTTTTGTGTACAGTGCCATGCTCACTCACCTGGTGACCTCCAGCTCCAACTGTTACTGAGATTCCAGCTGGCCCATTAGGAGATTGGCAGTGCTTATCCCTGTCCCCATGCCAGTGTCTCCACACAGATGCTCCCTCAACTCACTTTCCAGTGCTGGCTAATCACTGTCTACTACTGAACAACTGGAATTGTTACAGGTTCCCTCAATATATCAGCATGGAGTTTGTATGTTCTCTGAATCTAGTTGATCTGTTTCTTTCCACAACCTAACAACATACTGGCAGCCTATCCACTGGGTGAAACATTCAATTCTTACCTCCTCTGGGTTGATGTGAGCGGCCATTTATAAATGAGTTAAATAAACAATAGGATTTTTCTGTAGATACCAGAGATAATAAAAAAAAAATCAATTTTGCAAGAGTGCTGTGAGGTTATGTGGGGTGAATACGAATCCAATGCTGTGCAGTCAGTCAACTCAATACAATACCTGGGTGTTTTATGCTTCTGAACAAGACACTGCAAAAAAATCCTCTTCTATTATATATCAGCTTGTCCTTGTAATACTTCTTTGCTCCAAATTGATGATTTAAAAAAAAGCAACAATGAAATGCATACTAAATTCTACATTCGGTGACCTCATGAGGTACACCTAACCATTACTGCCACCAGATGCAGATTGTCACTTGCCACTGTCCCTGCCACCAGATGTGGATTGTCACTTGCCATGTCGCCTGCCATCAGATCTAGCTTGTCACTTGCCACATCGCCTGCCACCGATGTAGATTGACACTTGCCACGCTGCCTGCCACCAGATGCGGATTGTCACTTGCCACATAGTCTGCCACCAGATGCTGAATGTCACTTGCCACGTCGCCTGTCACCAGATGTGGTTTTTCACTTGCCAGGCTGCCTACTTCCACCAGATGTGGATTGTCACTTGTCACATCACCTGCCTTTAGATGCAGCTTGTCACCTGCCACCAGATGCGGATTGTCACTTGCCACATCACCTGCATTTGCCACTAGATGTGTATTGTCACTGCATTGGTGGCAGTACGGGTCCAGTTACCACAGAGGCAGGCCTCCCATGCAGTGGTGGGATTGGAGTGAGGGCAGGAGAGCGGTGATGTGGGGTGGGCGGTGAGAGATGATGTCATCTCTGCTTACCCGTCCGCCCGCTTCTTTTATCAGCCTGCCTGCTTTCTTCTCTCATGCCACCCACCTGGCTCTCTCATGCCACCCGCCTGGCTTTCTCATGCCACCCGCCTGGCTCTCTCATCCGTCCGCCCGGCTCTCTCATCCGTCCGCCCGGCTCTTTCATGCCGCACCTGCGGCCTGGCTGCAGAGAGGACACGGCCCGGTGGTTGGGGACCCCTGTTTTAAAGCATATGTAAACCTTAAGGGCCATTCACTTGTGCTGCCGGGGGGAGTAAAAATAGACAGTTGAGTCCTGTTTCCCCTGGTACACACAATGAGATTATCGGACAAATGATCTTTTGGTTTTTTTGCATGCTAGTCTCATATCGAAAACAAATAGGTTACTAGAGTTACAAAAATTCTTGTAAGACAGAATACAACTTCCTGCATTGATGAAATGTATTGAATTGTATTGTAATGTATTCTTTTGTTTCTGAGAATTTGCCATCCCTCGATTTTTTTACAGGTGAATACTGTACTGATTAAACGAGATCATTAATTCTGTTATCATACGAGAAACATTTTCGCACTTGTCCCTTCGGATAATATTGCATGAACTGTCATGATCAGCTCTTGAAAGCTGTGTACTAACAATCAGATTATCATACGATCGCTCCGAAAGCGGTATTTTTAGTCCGATTTTCTCATAGAGTAGGAGAGATTTAAATTGTGCCTCTTTTCATATTATGAGGTTACATGGTAGAAACAGAGATGCAATAGATAATTTATGATCGTATCTTCCATAACTTTCTAAATCTACTTCTTCGTGTGTGCATTTTGATCAAATGGTTTGCTGGCTATATATCAATTATTTCTATTGGAAGAAATAAATTGAATCATATATGGCCACTATAAGGGGGATTTCCACTTACTTTGGGGAAACTCCCTCTGACCTATTTCTCTCTGGCACAGGAAGTGAAAGGAAATCTTCCCAATGGAACACAAAGAAAAAAAACATTAAAGTGGAACTTTACCCATAACAACATATAAAAAATAGTGTTCTTTAGCAAAGAACCTACATTCTACATGAATAATTATGCTACCAAAATTAGTGTGTGTTGTAAATTGCCTCCAGCAGTGCTCCTGTTTCTTCATGCTGGAGGCTGCCATTTTGCTGAAGACCAGAGCTCCTGAGCAGCAGGAAATCTTTAGGCTGTCTGCAGATTGGCCTCTAGATTTTTGACAGTGCCAAAAAATAGAGAGCAACTGAGTATGTGTAGAGCAGGGTGAGACAGTGTATTGCAGTGTATTACTGAATTTTAAACAGTATAGGATCTTATTTAATATGTTACATAGCTATACCTGCAAAAGTGGCCAGTCGGAAGTGATCTAGCAGGACTTCATTTTATGACTAAAGTCCCACTTTAACTATTCCAAACTCTGTCTAAAATAAAAAAGTTGGGGTTTAGATATACTTTAAAGTGTTTGTTACCCCAACATTTCATATTCCTGATATGTGCCTCCTGTGCCATGTACTTGTATGAGAAAGTATCCTGATCTCTTTGTATTGCTTCTTTTATGTGAGATCTCAGGTGTTCCTGCCAGTCCTTCTGATTTCCTATTAAAAAACTGACCACAGTAAGTAGGAGAGCACACTGTGGTCAGTTCTCTAGCAATGCTGAGAACTCCATATACTCTCCTCCAATGATCAGACTTGTCCTGACCCCCCCACCCCTTCATAGCCATTCCCTGGGAATCTCAGTGTGCTGCTACTGCTGATTCTCCTCCCCCAGCTGTTGCTTCTCCTCCCCCAGCTGTAATGCAGCTGTGAGCAGAGGGAATGTGATCACTTATAAAAAAGGGAGGAAAAATGGTATTTATAATATTTTTTATATCTATAAAAAATGATTTGCCTTTCATTACTATTTTAAACTGAATGGGTTGTTTTGCAAGGTAATTTACAATCACTTTAAAGCGGTTGTAAAGTCTTGTTTTCTTTTCTTTTTTTTTAAATAATAAACATGTTATACTTACCTCCTCTGTGCAAGGGTTTTCCACAGAACGGCCTGGATCCTCCTCTTCTGGTGTCCCTCAGCGGCGCTCCTGGCTCCTCCTCTTCTTGAGTACCCCGTTGGAGAGCCGCTCTCCCTTGGGGCACCTGTGCGGGGGCGCTCCTGTGTCCTGCTGCTGCGTCCATTGACACATACAGTAGGACTCAGCCCCACCCCCGGCTACCGCGTCATTGAATTTGATTGACAGTAGCGGGAGCCAATGGCTGCGCTGCTATCAATCTATCCAATCAGGACCCCGGACACCGGCTGGAGCTGCTGTGCTCGTCCCTGTCACTGGAACGATCGGGTTCAGGTTAGCAAAAGGGGGGGGGGCTGCTGCATCACAGGAGGTTTTTCACCTTAATGCATAGAATTTTATGGTTAAATTTCCATTTTAAATATTCTCCACTCTGTCCAAAATAAAAATAAAAAAAAGTTGGAGTTTTGATACACTTTAAGCGAGGTAACAAAGTATTTTATTTTATAGTTTTGTCGCTACATTTAATTATTTTTTGTTTTGCTTTGCTACATTTATGCCCAAATATGTTAATTTAAAAAATAAATTAGAAGAGCCTAAAACAGAATAAATATGGATGCTTACTTTCCAAAAAAAGAAGAGAAACAGAGCCAACCCGATGAAAACAACAGCATGATGCAGTTTTAAAATAAGGAAAAATGCACAGGGCTGTGTTCAGTGATGACCGCCAATGTACATTACAAATCACATCACTGTTAATAAAGCCGAGCTCGGGATTACTTACATACACAAGCTAGAACTTTAATGTGCTATTAATGTTCGTGGTATGAAAAGCTTGGCCTTTTCTTTGATTTATTTTCTGTACCATTATAAATCCCTGCATCAGGAATCCAATTTCTTATTGGGTATTGTAAGCAAGGTTTACACAGGTGTATACAAAAGAAGATAAATTGCACTCGGGCTATTGATCCGGAATAACGGTGCCAAGAATCTATTACATCCCTACTAACCTCTTATTTGAGTTACTCTTGATCGATATTAGCTTAGAAAAGCTTGTGCGAAGGGAAAAAAAGGATAATTTGCATGTATAACCAGAGCTCTTAGCTTAATCAAAGAGCAAACGGCACTGCTCACAGCAGCCAATCATCTTTCAACAAGCTATTTTTGTGGTGCAGCTTAGAGAATGACAACGATGGCCTGACAGCTTACCATGGGCAATTCTCCTGTTTGTCCTCTGTTTTCATAAATTGCCCCTAGTATTTTCAAAATCTTTTCAAGTGCTTTACAAGACTGCAAAATGGACATTGGGAAATTCACTAGGAAAATAAACGTTTATTGTAACTGATTATCCAGTGGTAATTTGGCCGTGGCAATTTTTGGTCAATTTTAACCACTTTTGATTCGCTGGGATGCAAATCCAATCTAAAGTTATTGCCAGAAACTAAAGTGGTTGTAAAGGCTGAAGGTATTTTACCTTAATGCATTCTCTGCATTAAGGCAAGAAACCATCTGCATGCAGTTCTACCCCCCCCCCCCCCCCAAATCCCCCAATTAATTACCTGAGCCAGATCTCGATACAGCGATTTGTGCAAGAGCACAGGATCTCTTCGCTCTTTCCCTCCTCATTGGCTCAGAGACAGCAGCAGGAGCCATTGGCTCTAGAACGAGCCTGCACAAGTGCCCCCATAGCAGGTTGCTATGGTGGGTACTCGGCCAGGAGATGGAGCCAAGAGCGCCAACGGGGGGCCTGAGAACATGAGGATCGGGGCTGCTCTGTGCAAAATCATTGTGCTGAGCAGGTATTTATAACATGTTTGTTATTTTTAAAATATAAAATGTAATCCTTTATAACCATTTAAAGGGGTTTTAAAGGCAGAAGGTTTTTTTATCTTAATGCATTCTTTGCAGTAAGATAAAAAGCCTTCTGTGTGCATCAGCCCACCTTATACTTCCATTAGGTCCCTCTCTGTATAGCAATGTCCCTGAGTGTCTCAGCTGTCCAAGATTCTCCCTCCCTGATTGGCTGAGACTCAGCAACTGCGCCATTGGCATCGCATCTGTCAATCAAATTGAGATAGCCAATACAGGCAGTCCCCGAGTTACAAACGACTCCTACTTATGAACGGAGGTGGTGTGACATCCCTGCCGGCTGCTTGCGCTCCACACTGGTCCCGGATACGGTCGAGCAACCATCTTGCAGCACCAGACACATCCCACAGTGCTGTATAACATGGTCACAAGAGCCTCAAATAACACAACTGCACAGATAGCAGCGCCCAGAACATCCCACATCACTGCACAAGTTGAAGTTACACTTAAAACAGTACAGTTCCGACTTACAAACAAATTTGATTTAAGAATGAACCTACAGTCCCTAACTTGTTTGTAACTCAGGGACTGCCTGTAAGGGGAGAGGGGATGGCGAAGGGTCAGGGCTCCATGTGAGAATGGACACACAGAGCTGCAACTAAACTCTGGTGCCCCCATAGCAAGCTGCTTGCTGTGGGGGCACTGGATAGGAGGGAGGGGCCAGGAGAGCAGAAGAGGGACCTTAGAAGAGGAGGATCGGGGCTGCTCTGTGCAAATCCACTACAACAGAGCAGGTAAGTATAACATGTTTGTTATTTTTATAGGGCAAAAAAACAAGACTTTACAATCACTTTAAGTAATCTACCATCCATGAGTCTGAACAGCCTCCAGATTTCAGTAAGTTGTGAAGTTCAAATTGGGCAATGGATTGACAATTTCATTATAGTTTATTGGACATTCCATTTTAAAAAAAATGGGGAAAAAGCTAAGGCAATTATATCTAAAGCAATCCGATTTTTCCACAGGTTCGATCAGTGCAGTCTTGATCCCATCATATTGCAAGTGATTTAAACCACATTTCTGCGTCCTTAATCACTTTGCAATTTTGTCAAAAAAATTTAAGCAAAAGTTTGATTGCTCAAATACAACCCAAACTCCAAAAAAAGTTGGAATACAATAATTTGCAAATCTTATAAACCCATATTTTATTCAGAATAGGAGATAGAATATATATCAAATGTTTACTGAGAAAATGTACCATTTTAAGAAAGAAAATAAGGTAATTTCAAAATTGGTGGCAGCAACATGTCTCAAAAAAGTTGGGACAGTACCACTTTTTACCGCAGTGTAGCATCCCCTCTTCTTTTAACACTCTGTAAGCGTCTGGGAACAGAGAAGTTGCTGGATTTTCGGGAGAGGAATGTTGTCCCAATCTGGCCTGATATAGGATTCTAACTGCTCAACAGTCCTGGGTCTTCTTCATCATATTTTTCATCTCAAGATGAGCCAAATATTTTTCAAGCTTCAGGTAAGCTCCCAGACTCTTCAACTACAAAGCCAATATTTTGTCATAGATGCAGTATGTGATTTAGCATTTTCCTGCTGAAAAATGCAAGGCCTTCCCTGAAAAACATGACAACTGGATGGAAGCATATGCTGCTCTAAAACCTGGATACATCTTTCAGCATTGATGATGTGCAAGCTGCCCATTCCATACGCACTAATGCCCCCCATACCATCTGAGATGCAGGTTTTTGAACTGAGTGCTGATAACAGGCCAGAAGGTCCCTCTCCTCTTTAGTCCAGAGGAGGTGGCGCCCATGGTTGCCAGAAGGAATAAAGATAGAAAGACGAGGCAGCGTTTCTATCTTTATTGCTTTGTCCCAATAATTAAAGGTAGCTGCTCAGTTACTACTATACATTCTTTATCTACAGCATAGGTGTTTTATTGATTTTTTTTTCCATGGCACAGGTGTTTTATTGATCTAAAGAGTTTGCCAAAAAGAATGTAACATTTTGATTCATCTGACCCCTGAACAGTTTTCCACTTTGCAACAGACCATTTTAAATGAACTTTGCTCCAGAGAAGATGGGGGCGTTTCTGCATCATGTTCAGATATGGCTTCTTCTTTGCATGATAGAGTTTTAACTTGCATTTTTACCTTGCATTTGTGGATGGCACGGCGAACTGTGTTCACAGACAGTGATTTTTTGAGGTATTCCTGAGCCCATGCAGTGATGTCCATCACAGAATCATGCCTGTTTTTAATGCAGTGTTGCCTGAGGGCCTGAAGATCACAGGCATCCAATATTGCGTTTTGGCCTTGCCCCTTGCGCACAGAGATTTCTCCAGATTCTCTGAACCTTTTGATTATATTTATATTTAAAATCTTTGCAATTTTATGTTGAGGAACATTAGTCCAAGATTGTTCCGCAAATTTTAGATGCAGCTTTTCACAGATTTTTAACCTCTGCCCATCTTTACTTCTTAGACACTCTGACCCTAACTGACTCTAATTAGTTGCAAAATGTTCTTCCAGCTCTTCATTGTTAGTAGTACTTTCTTTGCCAACTTTTTGTTGCCCTGTCCCAACATTTTTTGAGACATGTTGCTGCCATCAATTTCAAAACTACTTTATTTTTTCTTAATTTAAGTTTTTTTTTTATATTATTTTGTGAATAAAATATGGGTTTATGAGATTTGCAAATCATTGTATTCTGTTTTTATGTAGCTTTTACACAACTTCCCAACTTTTTTGGAATTGGGGTTGTATTCTTTTCACTGCGCACCAAGGCAACGTGTTTGGTGTGAACTGAAGGATTAGGACAAAAGACTTGTCTGTGCATTTGGACTACCTTGGGAAATGCTGCCCAACTCAGCCCAATAGGGCTATTGTGAATGAACCCCTGTACTTCTAAAAATTCAAATGTATCTCTAGGCTTAAAGTATTTTGGACAGAGTGGTGACATGACTTGCTGTCAGGTTTTTATTGCTTGATAAGGTGGATCAAAGTACTGGAACCCTGAGGATTCTTTATACACTAACTTTACATTGCTGTCATCCAGTGATAGAGTGACAGAATAATCATAGAGAATCTACACGTTTGGGCTGGCAGCCTCTGAGCACAAGAGTTCTTTGGTAATCTTGGGTTGTGCTAGCAACGACTGAGTTATAAAGTTGAAGCTCAAACTGTAATTTTCACGTCCTAACACAAGATTACTCGGCCATGCAACACTGTACCCAAATGAAATTTATATTAATTTCTTTCACACATATAGAGTTTGTATTTGGTGGTATTTAATTAGCACTGGGTTTTTTATTTTCTGCTAATATAAACTAAAAAATACCAAAAATTTTGAACACATTTTTCTTTCTGTTATAAAATTTTGCTAACAATCTGTTTTCATAAATGTTATTCAAAATGTAGCCTGCTACTCTTCTTTGTTAAAAATAACCCAAATCCGTGTATAGTATTTGTGTGAAAAATAATTCCCCTTACACACGATCAGAAAATCGTACGAAAAATACCGCATTCGATCATGACAGTTTTCTCCTACGTTCACTGACAGACGCAGCCCTTCATTGATAAGTGGGGTTATATGCACATCCTACCAGGAGTTGACTAGGCAAATAGAAAGAAAGCAAGCTGACCCCTCCCAGGGGGCCGTCCTCTCTCTCCCATATAACCCCCCCGTCCTGCTTAGCATATCAGTTTTTTATGCCTAGTGCAAGGAGTTAGACCTGGCTCCCTTATGGGACCTGCAGTTCATCTTTTTTTGCTACTGCTTTTTTATTTTTTTCAAGCTATCTGATGAATACTGCTATCAAGAAGCCAGCTGGGGCATAGAGGATAGCTAGAATCCTGCACTTTCCCCAGCGAGGCCAACCGCTGCGAGCTAGCCCTAGCCTTGGCGGGGCCTGCCGCATCATGCCCGTTCCGTGCGGGTGGCCAGTGGATGACCCCCACTTGCGCCCGGTGACCGGACCTGGTTCCTGTCCAGGGGCCTGCGGCCTGCAGCATCCCTCTCCGGCAGTGGGAGGAAGGTCTGCATCCGGGTGGCTACCCGCTACGCCTGTCGGACTGGTTAGTGACCCCCTCTCTCCCCCCCTAGGGGCGCGGAAGGGGGGCTCGGCAATTTTAGCAACTTGAGGCGGCCGGTGGAGGGTGTTCGCTGGGCTAGTGTCCCCCCTGGGTGTTTTCGCCCTCCTCCTACACCCCCCCCCCGCACTGCACCCCGTGCTTCCACACCCCCATGCGGCGATCCTCCGCCATTTTGCGTAGCCGCGGCCATTTTCCTGGGGTTTTCCCTCTAGTGCTGAGCGGCGGCCATTTTGCCGTAGTCGCGGCCTGTATTACAGGCATTGGCCTCAAGTGAACGTTCGGCGGCCATGTTGGATGTCCCTGGAAAGAAAAACGTGCTGCTGCCATTTTGCTTCCTCTTTCACCCTGGGAGAGCGTGGATGAAAACAGGCGGCGCAGGCTCTATGACTTGCGGTCCCTAAGCACTACTACTGGGACGCAGCACTTGTGAGGCAAAACACAGCTGGTATACAGTATAGCTGGGCTCTCCCTGGGGTGCTGGTAGCGGTGGGTGCAGTCCTCCTGGGGTCTCCCTGGTTGCTCTGTGGGGTGGCGGTGGGGCTGCATTGTGGGGGTGTCAGGGCATTTTGTCTGCCTGTCAGGTCCAGTGGTACGATGGCGGATGACTCTGCGGTTCCTTCTGAGGAGGAGTCAGCGGCAGCGTAACCTGCACTGGGGACCCTGGTGTCCCTGGACCAGCTGAGAGCAGTATTTGGGGAGTTCCTCCCCGGGTGGGGCCGAGCAGGGCTTAGGGGGCCCCTAAAAAGCGTCTGCCTCCCCCTCTTTCTTCAGGGGAAGAGTCTGAACCAGAAGTGGCCTCGGGGGTCACGGGGACCCCGTGGAGCTCTCAGAGGGCGAGCTGGATCCCTCGGATGGCGAAGAAGACCAGGGGGCCTCAGTTGCGTGCGAAAAGGCGCTGGTGGCCACACTGATTGCTGATATCCGTGCGTCCTTGCGACTGGACTAAGCAGGGGAGTCGCAGGAGTCCGCATACGTTTGTGGGTCTGCTAGGCTGCCCAGGTCCCCTAAGGCTTATCCGTATGATCAATTTTTTGACCACCTGGTCTATCAGGAATGGCAGCGTCCGCAGAATTCCTTCGCCCTACCCAAACGCTTTTATATACGCTACCCCTTTGAGGATAGCTTTGTGAAGAATCGGGCATCCCCCGCAGAGGACCCTCCAGTGGCTCGCCTGAACAAGGCAACGACTATTCCTTTGGAGGGGTCTCCCTCGTTTAAGGACCCAGCCGATAGGTGGATGGAGGCAGTGTCAAAAGCACTTTTCCTGCTGGCAGGGTCAGCCATGAGGCCGGCCCTGGCGTCAGCCATGGCGGCGCAATCTCTGTACGAGTGTGTGACGGCGCTGCAGAATGATTTGGACTGCGGGAGGACGCTTGAGGTGTCGCAGAGAGCAGACCATTTGTTTCAGGGTCTTCAGTACCTGTGTGACGCAGCTCTGGACCTGCTTCCCATGTGGTTTAAAATGTCTGTTTTCGCAGTCATTATCAGATAGGTACTCTGGTTACACTCGTGGTCGGGAGACCACGCATCTAAGAAGGGCCTTACAAATCTTCCTTTTCAGGGTGGTCGGCTCTTTGGGGCGCAGTTGGATGAAATCATTAAGGATTTCACTGGAGGGAAGAGTACTTTTCTTCTGGAGCCCAGGCGGCGGGAGTTCCACCACAAGCAGGGTCTTGCTTCTTTGAGTCAGGAGAGGTTTTTTCGTGCCCCTGGCGCAGCGGGCAAGGGGTCGAGGCCCGGTAAATGACCCTGGCAACGCAAGAGCGAAAAGACAGAGGAGAAGTCCTCCTCCGCATGATGGGCTGCCTTCTGGGTTTCGCAGACCGGTGGATTGCCCGCATTTCCGACCGGTGGGTGCAGGAAGTGGTGTCCTCCGGATACAGGATAGAGTTCAGCACTCTACCCCCAGACAGGTTCTTCCCATCGAACTTGAGACTCCCTCAGGGGCGTTGGGAGGCCCTCCTAAGGGCTGTTCAGGCACTCTCCGACCAGGGGGTGATCGTGCCAGTACCTCCGTTGGAAAGGTTCCACGGTTTCTACTCAAACGTATTCGTGGTCCCCAAAAAAGGGGGAGGAGTCAGGCCAGTTCTGGACCTGAAGGCGCTAAACCACTTTGTGAAAGCGCGAAAATTCAGAATGGAATCTGTCCGTTCGGTCGTGGCCGCCCTGCACCAAGGGGATTTCATGGCGTCCCTGGATATCAGGGACGCGTATCTCCTCGTTCCCATCTGTCTCCGGCACCAGCATTTTCTGCACTTTGCGGTGGGAGATCTTCATTACCAATTTGTGGCACTTTCCTTTGGTCTGGCCTCGGCTCCTCGGGTGTTCACCAAGCTGGTGGCCCCGGTGAGGCAGAGAGCCATTGCGGTGGTAGTATACCTCAACGATCTGCTGCTGAGAGCGGAGTCTGCTTCGGCTCTGGAGGAGAACGTGGCTATCACCATGGCCTCATTGAAGGACTTTGGCTGGCTGATCAATCTGCAGAAGTCGACAGTGACACCGTCCTTTTGCCTGGAATACCTGGGTCTGATTCTGGACACGGAGCAGACAAAGGTGTTCTTACCTCCGGCCAAGTTGCTGACACTGCAAGCAGCGGTGCGAACCCTGCTGTCACGCCGGTGGTCCTCCTTACGGTTCTGTATGCGGCTGTTGGGGCTCATGGTTTTAGCCTTCGAGGCGGTACTTTACGCCCAGAGTCACACTCAGCTCCTTCAGCGAGCGATTCTGTCATGGTGGGACAAGTCTCCGCTGTCTCTGGACCAGCGGATCAGATTGGATCATCAGACCAGAGGATCGTTGGCCTGGTGGCTTCGGGCCCCGGCCCTGTCGTTGGGGAAGTCCTTTCTCCCCCTGAATTGGTCGATAGTCACGATGGACGCCAGCCTATCGGGCTGGGGGGGGTCCTGGGGCAGCTGTCTGCCCAGGGCCGCTGGTCGGCACAGGAATCTCGCCTTCCGATCATTGTATTGGAGTTGAGGGCGATCAGGCTCTGCCTCTCTCACTGGACACTGGTTCGGGTTCAGTCGGACAACGCCACGGCGGTGGCGTATATGAACCATCAGGGCGGAACGAGGAGCTCAGCAGCGGCTGCGGAAGCGGCTCTCATTCTGCGATGAGCAGAACTTCAATCTCCGCCATTTACATTCTGGCGTAGATAAATTGGCAGGTGGATTTTCTCAGTCGCCAGACTGGATCAGGGGGAATAGTCCCTACATCCAGAAGTGTTCCGCCAGATTTGCCACAAGTGGGGCACGCCAGATGTGGACCTCATGGCGTCTCGGTTCAATCACAAAGTGGAAACCTTTGTGTGCAGGACGAGAGACCCGATGGCGGCCGCCACAGACGCACTGGTAGCGCCTTGGAGTCGGTATCGGCTCCTGTACGCTTTTCCTCCCATCAAGCTTCTACCGCGGCTGCTGCGCAGGGTGGAAGCGGAGGGGATCCCGACAATCCTGGTGGCTCCGGATTGGCCGTGGCGTCCTTGGTACGCAGACGTGGTGCAAATGGTGGCAGATGTTCCCTGGCGTCTTCCGCTGCGCAAAGATGTTTTGTCTCAGGGACCTATCTTGCACCCTGCTTTACCCTCGCTGGATTTGACGGCTTGGCTATTGAGTCCCAGGTGTTGAGGGATAGGGGTGTCGCTGACTCCGTGATCCCTACCATGCTTAAAGTGCGCAAGTGTACTTCACGCAAGATTTATCATCGCACCTGGAAGGCCTATATTGCCTGGTGTGAGGCGGGGGGTTGGAACCCTCGCTCTTACATTGTGTCCAGGGTCCTGGGTTTTTTGCAGCAGGGCCTGGATAAAAAATTGGCATTGAGTACTCTCAAGGGTCAGATTTCGGCTCTGGCGATTCTATTTCAGCGGCCTTTGGCGTCACATTTGTTGATTCGTACATATGTACAAGGTGTGCGCCATGTGGCTCCTCAGGTACGGTCACCTTTGGCACCGTGGGATTTGAATTTGTTGCTTTCTGTGCTGCAAAAACCACCATATGAGAAGATCAGGGATATCACAATTGCTGTCGCAGAAAGTGGCCTTTTTGGTGGCCATCACATCCGCTAGGCGGGTGTCTGAGTTGGCAGCGTTGTCTTGCAAGTCTCCTTACTTAGTCCTTCATAAGGACAAGGCAGTCTTGCGTCCTCCTCCTTCGTTTCTACCGAAGGTGGTCTCTTCTTTTCACATTAATGAAGATATTGTTCTTCCTTCATTATGTCCGCACCCGTCGCATCCCAAGGAATTTGAATTACATTCCCTGGATGTCGTGAGGGCTTTGTGAGTGTATTTGGCGACTACAGCTTCTTTTCGGAAGTCTGATGCGTTGTTTGTGCTGACGGATGGCCTGCGCAAAGGAATGGCGGCCCCGTCAGCTACTGTTTCCCCTTGGATCAGACAGACTGTGACTCATGCGTATACTGTTCAGGGCAAGGTACCCCCTTTTCCAGTCACGGCTCATTTGACCAGGGCAGTTAGCACTTCCTGGGCTTTCAGACACCAGGCTTCGGTGTCACAGGTGTGCAAAGCGGCTACTTGGGCCTCGGTGCACACGTTTACTAAATTTTACAAAGTTCATGTGTCAGCATCTGCGGATGCTGCTTTTGGCCGTAAAGTTTTACAGGCGGCAGTGTAGGCACGGCTGGCGCCTCCTGAGAGGATTCTGTTGGGTACAGTTGTTGTCGTTTACCCACCCCTCTTGACTGACACAGCTTTGGGACATCCCCACTTGTCAATGAAGGGCTGCTTCTGTCAGTGAACGTAGGAGAAAAAGGGATTTTATTAAAACTTACCATAAAATCCTTTTCTCTGAGTTCACTGACAGACGCAGCACCCACCCCTCTGTGTTGGGTTTGTAAGGCTTTTAACAAACTGATATGCTAAGAAGAGCAGGGGGGTTATATGGGAGAGAGAGGACGACCCCCTGGGAGGGGTCAGCTTGCTTTCTTTCTATTTGCCTAGTCAACTCCTGGTAGGATGTGCATATAACCCCACTTGTCAATGAAGGGCTGCGTCTGTCAGTGAACTCAGAGAAAAGGATTTTACGGTAAGTTTTAATAAAATCCCTTTTTTCCGATATTATCCTATCGGACACGTGTGAATTTTTTTCGTACGATGCCAGATTGTACAATTTTCTTTTAATCAGTATAGGTGTTGTTCAAAAATGTAATATAAATACACTACAACACATTACATCACTTCCGATTTTTTTATTCTGCCGTATGAGAATTTTCGTGACTTTAGTAAACTCTTTAGGTTCGATTTGAGATCTGCATGCAAAACAAAAGGAGTATCGTTTGTTTGATAATCTCATCTTGTGTACCAGGCATTATAGTCTACAAACTATGGTATGTACTGTATCTTTGAAAATTGATCAGTCCTGATGTACTGATGGCCAATCTCATTATTTGAGGTTCTAAAATGCCTGGACAGTATAAATACCCCCAAATGACCTCTTTTTGGAAAGTAGACAGTAGTAAGAGGCATGGTTTTTGACGTTGTAATTCTTTTGCACAATATTTTAGAAAATGAAGAAATGAATTAAATTTGTTTTATTTCCACATTTTTTTTAAATATACTGTCATCAGTGCAGTACAGTGTCACCATATGCCTGTGGTGGCGACCAGGGATACTGACTGGTGACAGTTTGTAAATAAATACATTACAAATAATTTGTATTTAAAGGAGTTGTAAAAGCAAAAGACCTTTATATCTTAATGCATTCTATGCATTAAGATAAAAAGCCTTCTGTGTGTAGCAGCCCCCCCCCCAGCACCCCCTAATACTTACCTGAGCCCCATCCCTATCCAGCGATGTCCATGAATCCCTCAGCCGTCTGGCTAAGACACAGCAGTGGCGCAATTGGCTCCCGTGGCTTTCAATCAAAGTCAGTTAGCCAATCAGGGAAGAGAGGGGACGGGGCCGAATGCCATGTCTGAATGGACACACAGAGCTGCAGCTCAGCTCGGGTGCCCCAATAGCAAGCTCCTTGCTGTGGGGGCACTGAACAGGAGGGAGGGGCCAGGAGCATGAAAAAGGGACCCGAGAAGAAGGGGATCGGGGCTGCTCTGTGTAAAACCACTGCAACAGAGGAGGTAAGTATAACATGTTTGTTATTTAAAAAAAAAAAAAAAATGAGACTATACAATCACTTTCATTTTTTTTTTTTTTTACATACTGTCATCAGAGTAGTTCAGTGTCACCATAGTGACCATTCTAAGTTATAAATGATTATTTATTCATAATGATTCTGAATAAGATGATTTTGTTTTAATGTCACATGCTAGCCCTGATGAAGGGGGCAGAGTAACAGTTCTCGAAACACAGCGTCTTATAAATGTTATATCAGTGGAATGCACTTATGTTTGGAATTTAAAATTACAGTGTGGTGCTTCAGTTTCCTAACTCACTCGGGTTATTATTGCTGTCTGTGTCCCCACTGGGGATATTTACCCTTTCTTTTTGTCCTGGTGACTATTGTCACTGGGAAAAAATGTAACAGGGTACACATTGCTCATATTTTGTGCCCTTTAGGACCATGCTGTGTACATACAATCAGAATTTCTAAATGCGTTATATCTGAGATATTGCTCCTGTAGTATAATTATTTTTTATGTGTGTAAATGATTTACCTATTTATTTTACAGGATGTTTGAGGCCATTGGTTCTTCCTCACAGTTATGTCAATATCTCAGACTTTGACTCTTCATTTCCTGTGGGGCGAGTGGTGTCTTACCAGTGTTTTCCCGGTTACAAGCTGGAGGGGGCAGAGTATCTGGAGTGCATGTACAACCTGATATGGTCTGACGAACCTCCTAGGTGCCTTGATGTGGAAGGTAAGCACTTCTCGTCTTTGAATTTTGTAAGATAAAAAATACATTGTTTAAATTTCCACTATACGCAAAACTAAAACAAAATAGTTTATCCAGAATCTTGCTATATGGTCCCATTATTTATAGCTATAATATCAATAGGCATGGGTGTCTGGAAGGGGGTTCAAGTACCCACCCCCCCCGAAATCAGGGATCGAATCCGGGGCCAATCCCGGTGTCGAAGGCTTAGGCAGAGGGAGGGCACCTCCCCTCTCCTCCTCGCGTACGTCAGTGTCACACACAAACACAGCGGCAATCTCCCGCTGTGTCACACAGTGTTCACAAAGTCCTGCCTCCTAGACCAGGCTCCTGTGATAGATGGAACACTGATGCAATGCCAGGACATTGAATCAGTGTGATAAGTATCATAGGAGCCGGGTCTGGGAGGTGGGTTTTTGTTACAGCGGCCACCGGGATATCCAAGCTCTGTGACAGAGCAGGAGATCGCCACTCTGTGTGATTAGGCTGCATTTCATTGGCACTCGGATAAGGCTGCATTTCATTGGCACTCTGGTAAGGCTGCATTTCATGGGCACTGATCAGGCTGCATTTCATGAGCACTCTGGTAAGGCTGCATTTCATGAGCACTCTGGTAAGGCTGCATTTCATGGTCACTGATCAGGCCACATTTCATGAGCACTCTGGTAAGGCTGCATTTCATGGGCACTCTAGTAAGGCTGCATTTCATGGGCACTGATCAGGCTGCTTTTCATTAGCACTCTGGTAAAGCTGCATTTTATGGGCACTGATCAGGCTGCATTTCATGGTCATTGGTAAGGTTGCATTTCATGGGCATTCTGGTAAGGCTGAATTTCATGGACATCTGGTAAGGCTGCATTTCCTGGGCACTGATCAGGCTGCATTTCATGGGCACTCTAGTAAGGCTGCATTTCATGGGTACTCTGGTAAGACTGCATTTCATGGGTACTCTGGTAAGGCTGCATTTCATGAGCACTGATCAGGCTGCATTTCATTGGCACTCTGGTAAGGCTGCATTTCATGGGCACTGTAGTAAGGCTGCATTTCATGGGCACTGATCAGGCTGCATTTCATGGGCACTCTGGTAAGGCTGTGTTTTATAGGCACTGATCAGGCTGCATTTCATGGGCCCTGGTAAGGCTGCATTTCATGGACACTCTGGTAAGGCTGCATTTCATGAGCACTGATCAGGTTACATTTCATGGGCACTGATCAGGCTGCTTTTCATAGGCACTCTGGTAAATTGCATTTTATGGGCACTGATCAGGCTGGTAAGGCTGCATTTCATGGGCACTCTGGTAAGGCTGCATTTCATGGGCACTCTAGTAAGGCTGCATTTCATGGGCATTGATCAGGCTGCATTTCATGGGCACTCTGGTAAGGCTGCATTTCATGGGCACTCTGGTAAGACTGCATTTCATGGGCACTGTTAAGGGTGCATGTCATGGGCACTGATCAGGCTGCATTTCATGGGCACTGATCAGGCTGCATTTAATCGCCACTCTAGTAAGGCTGCATTTTATGGGCACTGGTAAGGCTGAAATTCATGGGCACTCTGGTAAGGCTGCATTTCATGGGCACTGGTAAGGTTGCATTTCATGGGCACTATGGTAAGCCTGCATTTCATGGGCACTGGTAAGGCTGCATTTCATGGGCACTCTGGTAAGACTGCATTTCATGGACACTAGTAAGGCTGCATTTCTTGGGCACTGGTAAGGCTGCATTTCATGGGCACTATAAGGCTGCATTTCATGGGCACTGGTAAGGCTGCATTTCATGGGCACTGGTAAGGCTGCATTTCATGGACACTGATCAGGCTGCATTGTATGGGCACTGGTAAGGCTGAATTTCAAGGCTGCGGACTTAGTACAGAGGAGACTCTGACCGTGAATATGATGATAATGACATAATCGAAAAGGGGCGGGGAATGGGTTGCCTTAAAATGATGCCCCCTCCTGAAAAAAGTTCTGCGGATACCCTTGCTGATAGGTCAAATGGTTTCCACCTAGACTAGTCCTGGAACTTGGCTAAGGCTATAAGCTTCCTCAGGGGTGGGAACTAGTGTAAATATTTCTAAAAAAGCCAACATAATTTGTCAGTGTTATGTAAATATGGAAAAGAAGTAGATAAAGCCAAGTCTGTGCATAATGAATAAAAACTTCCAGAGCAGAACGTGCCCAGTTGTCATCACCCATCATCCAATGGGCCTAATGGTGGGGTGTTTGCTCAACTACACATGAGAACTCCATCTTGCTGGTTCTGTTTAAATTGAAACATTTTATCCAGCCATTTCCTAAAAGCTGAACTTCATTCAGATACAAAAATACACTGGTCGGTGCCATTGTATATCAATTAATGTGGTAACTTGTAAAGTTATTTTCTTTTTAATAAAATAAAAAACGTGTTATACTTACCTGCTCTGTGCAATGGTATTGCATAAAGCAGCCCCAAACCTCCTCTTCTGGGGTCCCCTGCTGGTGATCTTGACTTCTTCTCTGAGTGTGCCTTGCTGTGGTGGCACACCTGCAGGCTCCCTCCATAGACACACACATCGTGGCTCAGTCCAACCCCCCCACTACCTCCTCACAGGATTTGATTGACAGTAGAAGGATCCAATGGCTCTCACTGCTGTATCTGTGTCCCATGAGAAGAGGAACACAATGAAGTGCCGCTGCATACGGGCACAGCGCTGGATCAAGATAGGACCCAGGTAAGTGTAAAGGGAGGTGAGGGGGTGATATAACCACTGTGACATTTTTTACCCTAATCAGGGAATGCATTAAGGTAAAAAATTTCCTGTCTTTAGAACCACTTTAAGACATCATTAATAGCCGGTTCACACCTCAACGGCACAGAAACCTGTTTCCATGAAGTGCAATTTTGCAGCCCATTTATTTGAATGTGTTGCAAATTACTCCAGAATGCAGAAAAGGTATTTCATGCACTGCATTTTTAAAAATGTGCCGCACCAAACTGTATCACACTATTCCCAATGCACGAGTTCCTGTAGAGATGGCTGTGTATGTAAGTGGGTACTGAAACGACCACCGGCTGGAACCATGAATAGTCAGATAGAGAGATGTCACCAGCACACCAAGATCTCCAAAAATTGGACTAAAGCTTTATTCAGCGATCATGCCATTACAACAAAACGCAACATTTCAGAGCCATGCAGGACCCCTTCATCAGGTTTCATGCCTGATGAAGGGGTCCTGCATGGCTCCGAAACGTTGCGTTTTGCTGTAATGATGTGATCGATGAATAAAGCTTTGGACCCATTTTTTGAGATCTTCATGTGCTGGTGACATCTCTCTATCACACTAAATTGCATGGTACTGTGGTTTCATGCAATCAGGTGCTCGCAAACGTGATGTGCTTGTGATCTGCATTTGGGGCAGTGTGGGAAACGCACACAGAGTGTGAACCGGCCCTAAATGTATTGATATCAGCCTCTTTTTATCCTGTGTACAGAAACACTCAGACTTAGAGGGGTTGGCTACACTAGTTAGTTGCACATCTGCTGACAAGAACCTTTTGATCATGGGATGAATTATCAGCACGCTGCTGCTCCTATACTGTCCAATCACAGACTGAAGTGGGGAGGTGACCAAGCTGTATTGCTCAACTGCTGTATAGAAAAATCGGGTCGTCAGAGTGTGGTGCAGTGACAGTCTTGTATAAATCTTAGGACTGGATAGATAGAAATACAAATCCTTTGGCAGGTAAAACAGCTTCCTTGTGTGCTTTTCATCTAGCAGTTTCCTGTATGTATTTTCCTGTACTCAGCAAGAGACCATTTGAATCTTAGAGCTGAGGTTGCCAACCAGTGGTCCACGAGAAAATTCTTCCCCCCGGGGAATTTATACCGCGCAATTTTGTTTCCAGTGTTGCTCTAAGTGCGTGCTGACAGTCAATACTGTCAGTGCGCATTGATACCCGGTGCCTCCTCTGTAGTTCCAGCTCCTGTGAACTCAGAGGGAGGCGCCAGGAGTAGTACAGAGAGCGGGAGGTGAAGAAGGAGGGGATGTCCAATAGCAGCGTGGTCACAGACTGTGGGAGGGAGCATGGGGCGTGAGCACATGTCTGGATTATGAGCCGAGACCCGGAGCATGTGTGTATCAGTCATGTAAAATTCATGTTAGTGGTCCGCGGGATTCAGAATTGTGAGTTTAGAGGTCCATGAGGTCTGAAAGGTTGGCAACCACTGTCTCAAGCCTCGTACACACGAGTCGACAATCGTATACAACAGGTCGTACAAACAACTGTTGTATATGAAGTCGATCGTTAGTATGCGCGATTAGAACAGCCGACGTACGACGGTTGTAGAACGGGAGTTGTATGAGCCAACTAGAAAACTTGGTAGTACCAACAAGAGGTCATATGACCGTTGTATCTTGTGTACAGAGAAGTTGGTCCAACAAGTTGTATTGTACAAAACACGCATGCTCCGAAGTCAGGAAAGGCCGGATGCTAATTACATGCACCTGAACCTTCTTTTTTTGGTCGTACGATCGTGTAGTGCAGTCAGTATGCTAGATACAACAGCCAACATACGATTTGGTCCGTTCGGTCGTACGACCGTTGAACTGTGTGTACGAAGCTTTAGAGTAGCTGGTCGCATATCCTGGTCTCTATGTAATATCTTTGCTACGTATAACGATCATGATGTAATGTTGGGGGTGGGCACGAACACATCACCAGGCTTTCACTGAACACTGTCTTGTTTTATGAAACCAGACAAATTTGTTTTTTTTGTTTTTTAGCAAATTTGCCTGTTTCATAAAAAACCAGACAAATTTGTTAAAAAGGTTATATTTTAAAGTGCTGAGACATTACAAATTATAGAAAAGTATTCCGTTCCGCCCGGAGTTTGTTAATGAATGTTACCTTCATCTAATGTACAACTAATGGATTTTTGAAAAGCGTGAAAGTTTCAGTAATAGCGTGTTACAAATAAATGTGACATTTGGATTTTAGCACCTGAGCTGAAAGGAGCAACACTCCCCAGGTGACAATATCAGAAGGCTCAGACCAAGCCTGAAATATGTCATTCCTGCCATTGTGACTTAAAGTAAACCCTATAATGAACTTCTCTTATTTGCTTCTTTTTGGGTAAATACACCATTTAAAGTGTTTTGCCCTCGCTGATTGATAGGTTCCTCTGCTGACTGTTATCAGTTACAATGTTTTCAGACCTTTCAAAACACATCCCCCTTATGTTATGGAGAGGAGAAGGGGAGCTGTTCTGTAGTCCCAACACATTTCCTGTGCTAGGGTGACAACACTGCTCCTCCATAGATAACCATACCAACACATTTCCTGTGCTAGGGTGACAACACTTCTCCTCCATAGATAACTGTACCACCACATTTCCTGTGCTAGGGTGACAACACTGCTCCTCCATAGATAACTGTACCAACACATTTCATGTGCTAGGGTGACAACACTGCTCCTCCATAGATAACTGTACCACCACATTTCCTGTGCTAGGGTGACAACACTGCTCCTCCATAGATAACTGTACCACCACATTTCATGTGCTAGGGTGACAACACTGCTCCTCCATAGATAACTGTACCACCACATTTCATGTGCTAGGGTGACAACACTGCCCCTCCATAGATAACTGTACCAACACATTTCCTGTGCTAGGGTGACAACACTTCTCCTCCATAGATAACCGTACCAACACATTTCCTGTGCTAGGGTGACAACACTGCTCCTCCATAGATAACTGTACCACCACATTTCATGTGCTAGGGCGACAACACTGCTCCTCCATAGATAACCGTACCACCACATTTCATGTGCTAGGGCGACAACACTGCTCCTCCATAGATAACCGTACAGTGAGTGAGCATTGTTACCGAAGGACAGGGAGGGAGTTAATGACAATATCACAAGGTGAAAAAGAGAAAAAGAAATCCTAAAAAAAAAAAAAAAATTAATGCAGCCACCACATCGTAGCCGTGATATATTACACTTTTGTTCTTCAATGTTGTTTTTCATTTTAAAGCATAACTCGTGTTTTATGACACTAAAGAATATAATACAACAAAACAGAAATGTGTTTATTATATCATAGTTTATATCCTCCTTTCTCAGCCATTTTACTAAAGAAAAATCTCTGAAAATAAAGTTTAGGTCTTGGAAATGCTTTAAAAGTGCTTGTATCTACAGCATGTGGTATGTTAGAGTGATCAGCAAGTTGCACATATAGTATAAATCAAATAATAGGGAATGTGGTGTATTTGATGCACAGTGGACATTTTTTATAACATTCTACTGCTCTATGCAAAACCATTATTTTCAGTTATAATCATGGAAGTAAACAAATATTAACCTCTTCCCATTGCCGCCTCCCAGCCCTTTAAGAGCTTCTAAATGCCGGGAAGTGGAGGCGGGCATTCGGGTCATGTGACCGCTGTGATGCAGTGGGTGCTTTCTGGTATCCGCCGGTGACTATGCTGGAACGCACTCTCAGCACAGAAAATTAAGAACATAAGTCTACATATATGCGGCCTCTTGCCGTTAGAGCCCACCTGCCGAGAGGCCGCATATATGCGCTACGTCGACAGAAAGTGGTTAACGACCAGAAAAGAAACCCAGACAGTGATAATTGTAGTGTTCCATTACATTGGTGATCAGTAGAACATTTCTCTTTGATATTGGTGGTCAGTGTAGAAGTGCTCCCTTACATTGGGAGCCAAAGGACCCTTCCATTGGTGATCAGTGAATAAGAGCCCTTTACATTGGTAGTTAGTGGGCTACCAATCCAAGGGTTACCTTAAATTTTTGGTGAGTTAAAAGGATTCCCTCTTACTTTGGTTGTTAGTTTAGTGTCCTCTTAAGTTGATGGCTAATGTGATGTACAATACAACAATGGTTGGTGGGGGAAGTGCCCCCTTAAAGTGATGGCTAATGCAGTTTCCTCTTATATTGATAGATAATGTGGTGTCCTCTTACATTAGTGCTTGGTGCCATCATTACATTGGCATTCAGTGGGAGAGGACCACCCTTAATTTGGTGGCTAGTGTAGCATCTATTTACACTAGTGGCTAGTGTAATGTCCGCTTAAATTGGTGGTCAGAGAGAGGTACCCCTTATGTTAATGGTCAGTGGGGAAGAACTCCCCGGCATTAGTAGTTGGTGGAGCAGGGCCACCTTGGATTTGTGGGGAGTTAAAAAAAAAATGCCCTCCTGCTTTGGTTGTAGGTGTAGCGTCCTCTTATATGGATGGTCAGTGGGAGAGGTGCTCCATTACATTGGTGGTTAGTATGGTGTCCTCTTATGTTAGAGCAGCCTTTCTCAACCTTTTCAACACAGGGGGACCCCTGCAAAAGCTTTTCAGTCTCAAGGAACCCCTGCTAAAAAATTACTACAGCTACAACTGGTCAGTGGGCATAATTATTCTTACATTTGTGGGAACAAATCTAAGTGGTAGAAATTGCTCATTGCTCATGGAACCCCTAGCAACCTCTGGAGGAAGCCTAGTTGAGAAACCTTGCATTAGAGGATAGTGTTGTGTCCTTGATGGTAAGTGGGAGAGGTGCCTCATCACATTGATGGCTAATGTAGTATCCCCTTACATTAGTGCGTGGTGTAGTGTAGTCTTACATTGGTAATAAATGGGAGAGGTGCGCCCTTACATTGGTGAATAGTGCAGTGTCTATTTGCATTGGTGGATAGTGTAATGTCCTCATACTTGGTGGATAGTGTAATGTCCTCTTACATTGGTGGTCAGTGGGAGAGATACCCTTTGCATTAATGGTCAGTAGGAGAGATGACCCTTCCATTGGTGGTCATTGGGCGAGACCCCCTTATATTAATGGTCAGTGGGAGAGGTAACCCTTCCATTGGTGGTCATTGGGAGAGATACTCCCTTATATTAACAGTCACAAGGAGAGGTGGCCTTCACAATGGTGGTCAGTGGGAGAGGTGACCCTTACATTGGAGGTCGGTGGGTGAGGAGACCTTTACATTGGTGGTCAGTGGAAGAGTGTCCTCTAAGAGAAGCTCTAGCCTTTCCAAACTCTAGTGAAAATGATTTTCTGTTTTTGTTGGTGTCATCTTGGCGAGATTTCCCGTCACTTCCTATCCTGCCAGAAAGTGAAGGAAAACTCACCAACAGGTAAATGACAGAAGCTCTAACCCTTCCCTGTGTAACCAAAATACATTTTCAAGTTAGGCTTGAAGTTACTTTCCAGTGATATTAAGTGGAGTGAAAATGGAAAGTGAACTTCTGTTTTGTGTATAGACACTATTATCATTTGATTGTATCACCGGATTATGAAGATAAAAGAGTTAAATTGATTCATTATAAACCCACAGAAAACACTCATGTACGTTCCTCCATATGGACATGAAACAAACAACTTGTTTTTCCAAGGCGCTATTTAAATGTAACAGACAAACAAATACATTGCAAGTGCTTGTTAAGTGCTGAAATCTGCAGAGCCATGCCGGTGACATGTTTCTCTGCCTCTGGTATTTACCGGTATGGCAGCAAAGTGTTGTTTATATCATTTCCATGATGCAGCCAGCCTTGACTTCCAAGTAATTGTCACAATAAGAGAAATCGAGCCATGCTAATGAACACCATTGTGTTAGAGAAAGGTTAAAGCTTGTCTAAATCGTGCACATTCTGCAGGCAACCACAATACCTGCAATCGCCGAGGGCCACTGTGACTTACTTTCTGGAATGGCACTACTTGATTTGACTTTGTTGTTTCAAAAACAATAAGTGGCAGCGCTGCGTGACATTAGGAGGACAGGCAAGCTGGTAGGGTATGAGAATGACATACACTGTAGTTGTATAATAATTGCATTGTTAACTGATAAACCAATGTCTGAGGACATACATAAAACAATTTGTCTTGATAGTAGATACGTACTGGCTGTGCAGACAAAATTCCTGATGGTGACAATAGCAGCTCATGCCTGCTCAGTGTCTGTCGGCACTGTCACTTGTATAAATTAGTATACAGCCACCTAAAGTGAACCCATGCTTTGCACATGCAGGGAAAAGCAAAAGGTTCAGACCTTAAAGCCCCACTCTGTGCCTGCACTGCAACGGTTAATTGCTTGTTTTGCCTAGGGGAGAGGAGAAACCTTTTACTTACCTGATCCTCCGCTCCCTCGGCAGATGACACTCCCTAACATTCCAGCGGTGGACTGTCCCCCGGCGTCATCACATTAAATGCAGAGATATGGACCTTGCTTTGGTCTTCATGATGTCAGAATTCTAGACTGCTAGAATGCATGCCAGAAGAGGTCTCAAGGACCAGTCTAGACCACTAGAGTGCATGGGAGAAGACGCTGTGGGGACCAGTCTAGTTGCAGGTGTTCCATCAGATTAGGCGACCTGTCAAATCTGGTAACATTCTGTTGTGGCCATTTTCATACACCCTGCACCCGTCCACAGTAAGCCTACAGGTAGAAGGCATCAAGCCAGGGCCGGCCCTACCATGGGACCCGGTGGGACCATGGGTCCCAGGCGGCACTTTAAGAGGGGCGGCAACCGGGCAGACTGCTCGAGGACCCAAGGCTCCCTCCCTCCCTCTAGCATGCATGCAGTGTCTGTGTCAAACTGTCATGCTATGCTTGTACTGCTGGGGAGTGGAGTGGGGGGTGGAGTGGCTCTCCTGATCCCGGAACAGCATAGACCGCCACTGCACCGCTTCGTTAAGGAGGACCTGCCTGAGGATCGCAGCCAGCAGGAGCCCTAAGTAGTGCTGGGGAGCGGAGAGGAGCGTAGCGGAGCGATTCGGAACAGCACAGGCGGGTAGGCTGCAGGCTTCAATAGCTGAAGCACCCACTGCACTGCTGAGTAGCCGTTCCTCTCAGCAGCCAGAGTCCGAAGTAGTGCTGGGGAGTGGAGAGGGGCAGAGCGGACTAGGGATGGAGCGGCCTGGAAAAGCACATGCAGGCCGCGCGCTTCAATAGCTGGAGCACCCTCCGGCCGCTGCCACTGCACTGCTGCTGCCTGAGATTGAGTAGTAGTTGAGTTGTCCTCCCTGCCTGCCTGTCAGCTGGCCTATGAGCACCTCTTCACACCCCCACACTCGCCTCCCTACCTGTACCTGCACGAGCCCCACCGCTGCCTAATGACTTGCTGCTTGAGAGTTTCTCCTCTGCCACCCACCTGTCCCTCTGCCCAGCTCCAGTCTCTCTGCCACCCACCTGTCACTCTGCCCAGCTCCAGTCTCTCTGCCACCCACCTGTCCCTCTGCCCTGCTCCAGTCTCTCTGCCACCCACCTGTCCCTCTGCCCAGCTCCAGTCTCTCTGCCACCCACCTGTCCCTCTGCCCAGCTCCAGTCTCTCTGCCACCCACCCATCCCTACCCGTCTCCCTACCCACCCACCGTCTCTCTGACCTCGACCCGTCT
>BLSH010438449.1:239408-254369 GCA_018402905.1 Glandirana rugosa | reverse complement strand
AACCTTCCTGTCTACCTACCCTAACGGGTTAGACAGACAAAGAGGGACTACAACATTTTTACAATCAAAAGAACGTCACAAAATCGTGGACCGACCCGTCCGGTGAGAGGACATGGTTCCCCAGGGGTCTAAGAGAGCCTGACACTGATCTCTTCCTTGATACCGGACCTCCCAACGTGATTTCGTAATTTTATGTATCTTTATGTAAATGACATTGTCTTTTTCAACGAAGAAAGTAGTCCCGACTTTAACAATTTTCTCCTAAAGTTATTGCGTTATGTATGTCCCTCACGTCTTAATAATCCGTTCAACATAAAAACTCCTTATTAAAATAATAACTTGTTGTTGGTACAAGAGTTACTATTGATATTAATGAGTTTTTGGAATCATTGAGAACATGGTTGTTGTTCAATAATAAAATTATTCCTCAAAAATACAACTTGCCTAATAATTCTGCACTCCCTGTATGTATTGCGTTATTGAAATCCTCTTTTAACAATTTCAGCCCTGATGAAAGAAGCAACTTTTTCTGTTACAGTAAATGTATTTCTATGTATTTTAATGCTTTAGTGCAACCCTCCAGGCCATAGTTCCTTCTCTAGTCACAGTCCGAGAGAATCTGGGGACCCCTTGGTACAGGAGAGTGGCCTGCCCAGCCAGGTGCTAAAACACTGCAAGAAAACTAACATTTTTACAACATCAGGGAGAAACAGACAGATTGGGCAATCCCATCCATCTGTCCTTCCAAGATTGTCATCCGTGTCCCCGAAGGGGAAATTCACCCTCTCTGTTTCTCCTGGTGACCATTGGCCTCAGTACAGAAGGCAATGGGAAACTCAAAATTTTTGAGTTGTCACAGAAAAAAGAAAAATAGGGAAAGCATTTCAACAGGGACACCAGTTGTGGTGACAACTATTGCCTCGTACACAAGGTGCAGCCAAACTCGGCTGTTGTGTCTAGCGTACTGACAGGAGTCAAGTAATCATACAAAAAAGCTTCAACAAAGCCTAACGTGGTGACGTGGTACGAGCGTATACAGAGGAAGTTCAGGTGAATGTGATTTGTGAATCAGGAGCGTAGTTTTACACGAATGGACATTTCCGGGTGTTCCTGACTTCTGAGCATGCGTGTTTTGCACGTACAACTTTGTTGGCCCAACTTCTCTGTACACATGATACAATGGTCGTACGATGCCTTGTTGTGCAACCAAAGTTTTCTAGTCTGCTCATCCAACTTCCGTTGTACGACCGCCGCACGTCGGCTGTTGCAATCGCGCGTGCTAACGGTCGGATGATCATACAACAAGCTGTTGTACAACTGTTGTACCGTGTGTACGGGCCTTAAGAGGGGATATCCCCTGACTTTCAGAATATCGCCCCATGCTTTCTGCTGTGTCTTTGGGACAGGAAGTGAAGAGCAATCTCCCCAACAGAACAAAGACAGCAAAAAAAACATTCCTACTCAATCCAAAACAACAACAACAAAAAAGGCTTTACATACCCCTTCAGTTCTGACTAAAATCATATTATAGTATTTGATTGATTGATATGAAAATTAGATAATAAGAAGCATGTATGTAATTGTAGCTTGGTTTAAAGCTGAGGGTATTTGTGAAGGACACCATTTCCAGCTATGATCTCTCGCATTTGGCACCGTCCCTGAAAAGTAGAAAGCTGGCTGCCATTCCAGGCTTTTCATATGGTGCCTTTATCACATCCCAGCTTGACTATTGTAATGTGGTGAACATTCTGGCTCCAAGCCAAGCCATCCTGAACTCTGCTGCTCATCTGATCCATGCCCCTGTCTCTTCACAACTGGGCTGCATTGGAGAGGCTTACCACTGCCTCTAAGCATTAGTCAAGGGCTGCCAAAG
Source organism: Glandirana rugosa (assembly GCA_018402905.1). Lineage (NCBI taxonomy): Eukaryota > Metazoa > Chordata > Amphibia > Anura > Ranidae > Glandirana > Glandirana rugosa. Next base: position 252,496 of record BLSH010438449.1, on the reverse strand, counting down.
AAACTGTATACATATTTGTGGATGTCTAAAAATAGAATGAAGTAATAGAATTTGGATATACAGTATGTGAGTTGTATATTTCATTGTTTTAAATATGCAATACTTCTTTTTTTTTTTTTTAAATTTGTGGTCAGTATATATTGGGGGAGTCATCTATATGCTTCCTTTCTACCTTCGCATTTTTGGAGGGGCAGTGGGGTGATTGCAGTCTCCTACTGCCAAGAGGAACCAATGTACGTATGTCCCAGAAGCAGGGGTAGGCAACCTGCGGCCCTCCAGCTGTTGTAGAACTGCATTTCCCATCAGGCATTGCAAAGCTGACAGGTGCAATTACTCCTAGAGGCATGATGGGACTTGTAGTTTTGCAACAGCTGGAAGACCACAGGTTGCCTACTCCTGCCCAGAAGTGCTGGGACAAGGTCTGATACAGTTGATGACTTAGGATGGCTATAGCTGGGGAATTCTGGATAGGCTTACAATCATTAGATAACCATACTCTATTTCTAGGTCAAGCAGGCTGACCATTGGCAGATAAGGTGCCTAACAGCTGCCTACTACAAGGATCTGCCAGTTGTGGATGCAGGTTGCAGGTCTTGGATGCTGCATGGTAACCTCTATGTAGGACCCCACATCTCTGGAGTCTTGTTGTAAAGGGAGTGCTGTTTCAAAGCCAAGAGTCTGATTCAATGGAACATCCCTGAGGGTGGTATAACATGAAGCAAGGGATAAGGGGAAACTGTCCAATAAGGAAAGGTTTAAGAAAGTCAGCAACTTTTTGATGGGTTCCAGTTATGACTTTGCTGTGTTATACTGAACTGATGAGTACTGGGAGCTGGTGATGACAGCGGGTCAGGGAAGAGGAACTAAAATGCGAAGATAAATTTTAAAAAGGAATCCCAGGTATGGATAGTTTTTAAATTGTTACAGTGGACCAGCTTGGATCAATTTAAATATACATATACCATACCTGGCCGATGCCCCTGGAAGCTGAAAATAACTGTAGTATGGATTTCTACTGCAGAGATCTCCGCTTGCTTCCAGTGGTTCTGCTGCATTGTGAATACAGGAGGTGGGCCGCTTGGCACCAGTGCCATTCAGAGAATGCTTTCCATTTTCTGAATTAGTGCAAAGCATTTTCTGATTGGACGAGGTAGAGAGGCAGGGTGGTGACAGCACTAGAGAAGCAGTTTCTACTCCAGGGATTTCCAACTTCCAGGGGATCATCCAGGTATGATATATACATTGTTACATTGGTCTAAGCTGCCTCAATGTAACTATTTATAAAATATCCATACCTTGAATTTTTTTGTAATTTAAAGGGGTAAAAGGGAAGAAGGGGTAAAATATCCTCTTAGGGCCCCTTCACACCTAAGCGTTTTGTAGCTTGAATATGCTTGAAGCCTGAAGCTACAAAACGCTGGAATGGAGGGGAAAAAATCAATGATTCTCTATGGAGATGGTTCACATCTCCACTCAAAAACGCCTGAAGCCAAACACCTGAAGCTCAAACAAGTTCCGGAGGTATTTTTGTCACGCGGATTTGGGCGTTTGTATCCCATAGAAATTAATGTAAAAGCGTGATTCGGGTGTTTTTGCGCATTTTGTCATGCGTGTTTGCGCGATTTTCAGCTGAAATAAAAGTTAAAAAAGATGAACTACCTAGCAACAAATGATGCAATAGATATAGTATTCTCTATTGGCTAATACAAAAACGCCAAAAGCCCAAAAACGCTGCATACAAACGCGCAGAAATGATCCAAAGTCGTGCGACAAAACGCCGGAAAAAGCTCAAAGATGCAACGCTCAGGTGTGAATGCAGCCTGAGGGTTTAATTCGGTGTTCTCTATAAATAATTGCAATGACATGGATGGTGCCTTAACTGCTGATCTCAGCTAATCCCGTTATTGAGCCTGCCCAACCGTGACACTGAAAAATTTCTAGCACCTTGGAGAGCTACCCCTTTTTCTCAGTCCCTCCATTGGTAGCGTATTACACATTGATTACAGTTCAAAAGTCTAACCATACAGTAATAATCTGTCCCCAGCTTAGCTCCTCCATACAATTCCTCCCTAATTTCCAGACGTTATTTGAAGCACAACCCCAGCACTGCAAATGACCTCTTTACTATCTGAAAAGGTCTCCTTATATATAGATGACTGATCAAGCACTGCTTCATTCTCTGCTATCTGACAAGGCACACACTGTCCCCTTAGGCTGCATTCACACCTGAGCGACGCGTTTTTGGTCGTATTTGAAGCGTTTTGTTGCGCGTTTTGTAGCACGACGTTGCACTTTTGCAAACGCTGATGTTGCACTAATACGTGTGACTGACGCTTTTACATTGAAAGACTGGCAATACAAATTGGCTAGAATTGGCATGACAAAATGACCTCCGGGAATAGTTTGAGCACAGGGGTTTGGCTTCAGGCGTTTTTGAGTGGAGATGTGAACCCTCTCCATAGAGAATCATTGATTTTTTTTCCCCTCCAGCGTTTTGTAGCTTCAGGCATATTTAAGCTACAAAACTCTCAGGTGTGAATGGCCGCTTATATATGTAGAGAGGAAATAACCTGATAATTTGAAATTGATTGTAAATCATTTTATAAGCCTTGAAAATGCCACAAGAAATTGGAATACCCCTGCACTAAGTGTGTAATATCTATTTCTTACATTTTATATCTTTCAGTTTGCCCTCTTCCTCCGATGGTGGCACACGGGGATTACATTTGCCACCCACAACCCTGTGAGCGCTACATCCATGGGACCGTGATTGAGTTTTACTGTGACCCGGGCTACATTCTCTCCAATGACTATAAATACTTCACCTGCCAGTCAGGAGAGTGGTTCCCAACTACTCCGCTCTACTGTATTAAGTCTGGTGAGTCCTCCAGGAAAATAACAATGTAACAAACTGTACTTCCAAGGATTCTATAAACATTTTTCAATCAATATTTGGGGTTGTTGCAGCATGAATAGTTGCATGTAACTGAACATCATAAAAGTTTTACGGATGAATCAATCTCGTGTTTTGGGATATTAGTATACACACACCGGCCACTTTATTAGGTACACCTTGCTATTACCAGGTTGAACTCCCTTTTGCCTTCAGAACTGCCTTAATTCTTCATGGCATAGATTCAGCAAGGTGTTGGAAACGTTCCTCGGAGATTTTGGTCCATAGTGACATGATGGCATCACGCAGTTGCTGCAGATTTGTCGGCTGCACATCCATGATGCGAATTTCCCATTCCATCACATCCCAAAGGTTCTCTATTGGATGAGATCTGGTGACTGTGGAGGCCATTGGAGTGCAGTGACCTCATTGTCCAGTGGTGAGATGATTGGAGCTTTGTGACATGGTGCAATATCCTGCTGGAAGGAGCCATCAGAAGATGGGTACACTGTAGTCATAAAGGGATGGACGTTGTCCACATGCTCAATTGGTACTAAGGGGCCTAAAGTGTGCCAAGAAAATATCCCTCACACCATTGCACCACCACTACCAGCCTGAACCGTTGATACAAGGCAGGATGGATCCATGCTTTCATGTTGTTTACTCCAAATTCTGACCCTACCATCTGAATATCACAGCTGAAACCGAGACTCATCAGACCAGGCAACGTTTTCAATCTTCTATTGTCCAATTTTGGTGAGCCTGTGCAAATTGTAGCCTCAGTTCCCTGTTCATAGCTGGCAGGAGTGGCACCCGGTGTGATCTTCTGCTGCTGTAGCCCGTCTGCTTCAAGGTTCAATGTGTTGTGCGTTCAGAGATGGTATTCTGCATACCTTGGTTGTAACGAGTGGTTATTTGAGATACTGTTGCCTTTCTATCATCTCAAACCAGTCTGCCCATTCTCCTCTGACACCAAAAGGCATTTTCCTTCACACAACTTCCACTCACTGGATATTTTCTCTTTTTTGGACCATTCTCTGTAAACCCTAGAGATGATTGTGCATGAAAATCCCAGTAGATCAACAGTTTTTGAAATACTCAGACCAGCCTGTCTGGCACCAACAACCATGTCACGTTCAAAGTCACTTAAATCCCCTTTCTTCCCCATTCTGATGCTCGGTTTGAACTTCAGCAAGTCATCTTCACCATGTCTACATGCCTAAATGCATTGAGTTGCTGCCATGTGATTGTCAAATTGTGTTACCAAGCAATTGAACAGGTGTATCTAATAAAGTGGCCGGTGAGTGTATTCAAATTCAAGTATCAGTTTTCGACAGTTTCTTCCCTCTTTTGACGAGATCTTTGCACTGACTTCCCAGGTCTTCACACTTGCTGTGGAGGGGTTCTCCAATCTAGCTCAGTGCTGGATTCTTCATGTTATTATACTAAGTGGAGTCTAACGGGTACTGGAATATACAATGGTGGTTGGTAACACCCAAAACTCCCAGATGGACAGAAACAAAGTCAGGAATTACAACAATGAGAATCTGGTCTTAGATAAAAGAAGCCAGGGATCTGACAACCCACCATACTGAAATATTACATTTGGGGGTAATGGCCCGCTGAAAACATGATGACCATACAGCTGTGTTGGTGGCTTGCTTTCTTGAATTGTTCCTTTTTCACCATATACTGTAGAATGAAACAGTCCCTTATGATTATGCAGGTCCGGCATTATGCAAGTCCGGCAAGGCAGTGTTTGCATTGTCAAAAGAGAGGCGGCTCATGACCCTCATTCTTCGACATTTTCAGGCTAACCGTTGGCATACATTTATTTCTGCTTTTGTTATTCTTTTCAACAGAGAAATCTTGGCCAAATACACAAGAGACAATGCTGACAACATGGAAGATTGTGGCTTTCACAGCAAGCAGTGTCCTTCTTGTCCTTCTGCTGGTCATCATCGCCAGGAATTTCCAGACTAAGTTTAAAACTCACTTCCTTCCCAGGTGTGTTCAAACAGGCATTTTTTTTAAAGACACCTTGATAATTTATCATTGATATGAGAAGTTTTCATTTAAATAATACTCTGTGATCCTGCTTTGAAGGTTGTTGTTGAGGCACTTCCAGGTATTGGGTGACAACTCTCTGTTCCTGTCTCAAACAGTTTTCCTGCAATTGTTCATCTTGTTATAGAAGTTGTATTGGATCCATCACACTCCTTAAAGTGGTTGTAAACCCCATTCATGAAATCTGACCTAGGCACATAAATTCATAGTGTTTACTTATCGCTCTCCAAAGTCCTCAGTGCTATGTCTTTCTACTGCTCCATTCTTCTGTTATCATCAGTGTCACTTCTGACAAGTTCTCCGACACACGAGATAAAAGCACCTGGAAATTTGTGGGGAGGGTGCATAGAGGTAGATAAGCAGAGAGCTTGTCTATTTACAGTACAGCTCTGCAAGTTTCTTTGTTCCTCTGCCTACGTGGGGGGGGGGGGGGGGGGGGGATGTACCTTTCCTCCAATCAGCTTTCACGCAGTGTAAGCCCAGACTTTTAACACAATGTGCACATTCCAAAGAGTGTAGAAAGCTGAAGACAGCAGATATGCAAGTACAACTTATGTAGGAGGACTTGTTTCATCCCTGTGTACCATCTGAGGCTGTTCACTTCACTAGGTATATGGAAGGGTTTGCACATCCACTTTAAGCCAGCCATATATGGATCGAAACTCGACCAGTTCAGCAGGGACCGGCCAAATATCAATCCATGTATGAGCAGGCTGATTGTACCCAAGTCGATCTATCGATCGACTTGGGCACAACCAGCCTGTTGGAATTTTGTATATACCATTGTATTCTACCAGCCGGGAATGTAATAGCAGCGGGAGGCATTCCCCCCACTGAATGTGTTGATGGGGGAATCGATTGATTTTCTTTCCTTCCACCCGTGCTTTACAAGCTCACCCATGGTTCATGTAGGGTTCTGTAGTGAATAGGTGAATTGCACCACCATACAATAATTGTAAAATATGGATCTTCACCAGCACACGTTGGCATAGTAATAATCTTGTCCTTTATTCACATAAAGTAATAGGCTTCACAGGCCAAAGTTTCAGGACCTCACTAGATTATCATTTTAATCAAAACTAAATTCACAGGTGTCACTCAAGGCTCCACAGGATCCTCTTGTGTATCAACCGCTTGCAGTGCAGACAAGGACAGAGCTCGTCTCAGCTCTGTACATCTAAGGGAAAAGTCCTGGAACTCACACATCTCTGCAAAACCCAGCCTCAGCCCGAGCTTTAATCAGACCACGCTCCCAACACATTTCCACAAAATTCCATAGGCATGGTCTACTGTTGTCACCCTCAGAAAATTTGTGCTGAGCAGGGGTGGCCCTTCCATTGTGGGCGCACAGGCGCTGCCCCCCCCCCCCATGCCCCACCGCCCTCCCTATCCATGCGCCCGGCCCCTTTCAGGGCGCATGAATTTCTATGGCGGGGATGGGGGGGGTGTTTTTTGAAGCACCGATTAGAGCCAGAGGCCAGAGCAGAGCATTGCGTCCACAGGTGTGTTGCAACAGCGAATGAATATTGCAACTCTGATCCTCCTCCTGGCCAATCGGGAAGCAGGTCTGATACCCGTCATTTGATTGGCTGAAAGGACAGGCAATCCTATTGGACACCTGGGAGAAGAAGGGAGGAGTTGGCCACCGTCCATAGAAGCCCGCTGCCGCCCGCCGGGGCCTGCTGCGGTAAGTGCGGGGGGGTGCTGATGCCACCAACCAATGGGGAGAGGTGGTTGTTATCCCTCCCACAAAAAATAAATAACACCGGCTGCCACTGGCGCTGAGAATGACAGAAAGTGGCCCTGAAAAAGCTGCAGGAGATCAGCAGGGTTAATATGCATCAAAGGTTAAAAAAACAAGTATTTTATTTTCAAAAATAGCAATTATTTATGATACACCATGCTTTAGCAATGGAAATGTTATTTAGTTAAGGTTTACATGTATGTTAAATAATGAAGTATAACCTCCATGTAACAATTCTTCATTCCTTATTCATCATTCTTGTAGGCATGATAAGATAATTAAAGTAGAAGCAGCACGCTAGCAGTTGAAATGTCGCCCTCCTAGGCACAGATACCCGTCTTTGCTTGAAAAGGAGGAAAGCGTGCTTCTTAGGTTCCCGCGATGAAGCTATTGTTAGACGTCTCATTCCCTAAGAATGCTGTCAAACAGCGCCAACATTTCCACAGTATAGAATAAAATATAAACAACTTGGCTGGAATATTGGAAACTGCTGCCAAGTGACCCATATTCCATCTCTAGTGTCTGCGGGCTGACACCCTGCCAGTTTAATGCATTGTCACTTTCCATTGTACTCAGTTTTACTCAGAAGTGGTTATTAAGTTGTTTTATCACTTATGTGGAAAAAATCAAAATAGATTAACAGCCTGGAATAGTACAGCTAAGAGGCTCTGAAAACCCACATAATGCCTTTCTGCAGTGCCGGCGGGTTTGTCTTGTTGCAATGATATAAATGTCTTCCCAGTGTCTCCTTTTTTTTTTTTTGGCATAACACGCCACTGGTTTTAGGGAAAATACGAGTCGCATTGGTTGAGTTACAACAAAATGTACAATAGAGATATTATTAGGTGCTAGAGAACAATACAAATAAAATCCTTACCACGTGTCCCAGTTATTTAACACTAAAATCCTATTTAAGCTGTTTCAACAATTTGCCTTAAGAACAGCAATATTTGGTACATGCATTTGCACATCTTTACACGTGAAGCTACATTGGTTTGCCATGGCCCCTCTGAAAATACCCTTAGCCTAAGTGCACACTAGCCAATGCCCTGAAAAGTGATTTGCAATAGATCGCTTTTCAGATTGCGGCTAAGGAGACGCTGTCAGGCATTCTGGATGCGATCTTGCCACCTCCTTGCTCACTGGATGGTTCTCTAAATATTTTCTGTTCTGTATTGCACTTTGTCACATGCCTGATGAAGGGGTCCTGCAAGACTCCAGAATGTTGCTGTCTGCTGTAAAGTGATCGCTGAATAAGATTTGGACCCATTTTTTGGAAACCTGTGGTGCACTGGTGCCATTCCTCATTCTGTTTGCCACCTCCTGATCACCTGTTTTTTTATTTCATTTTATTTTTATTTTTTGAACAGCAAATATATAGGGGTTAATGTTCCACATTTGGCTTGCAGTTGTGGTGCACCCCCAGGCACTTGAATGGTCGAGTTTGTAAGTGGGGTGCAGGGTAGTAATGATGCACACACAGTCCCAGTGCGATAAAATAACTTGAAATGATGCAAAGATAGTTCACAACACTTGGTGGGAAGGAAGCCCTGTTGGGAACACTCACAGTTCCTACATGTAGAAAGTAGGTTTCAGTCGAACTGACAGCGTCTGTAGAGAGGCCCAAGCAGGCATGAACCTTACACTTTCCCTACTGGTCAGATACCTTTCCCTACTGCTAGTACTGTCCCTAATAGACGGGGTAACTTTCCCTACACTACCCACTCGCATAAAGTGCACCAAACCCAGGGGCAGGGTCTTAAATAGACTCTGCCACACCTAAGATGGCAGCCAGAATCACATGGAAGTGACTCAGAAAACCATAGAGGAACCAGGTTTCTCATGACTCCCTCTCCCTCTGCATTACCGCTACGGTTGAGCACCACCTGCAGTGGATACAGCAGACTGCATCTGCCTACAAGTTTGCAAGTTTGATAGGCGGTGCTGCCTGTCAACTGTAACGCTACTTTAAATTTTCCGTGACACATTAGGTTTGCTGCATGCCTCCTCCAACTGTATTTTACTCTTTAAACTAAGCCACCTGCTCCCCCCCCCCATACTACTGCAATGCACATAATGCGCATTGCTTTTTGGAATGGAATTAATTCCTAAGAATAATTCTTAATGGCACCCCTACGCACCTTCTCAGTGCACTTGCATTGCAGTGTAGTGCAACACGTGGCAATGCACTAATGTGGACTGCCCTGTACTGCTGAAAATGTTAAATGTAGGGATGCACCGATATCGGTATCGATACTAGCCATTTTCGCGACTATCGGTAGGCGCAAAAATTGGCCGATTCCGGAAACCGATACCAGAAGTGACGTCGCTTAAGAGCGGACCGCCTCTTCCTCCCCTCCGGCCAGTGCCATCCCTGCCAGTGGCGTTGCTATGGGGGCCCGGGCCGGACACACACCGGGTGACAATGAGGCAGAGACAATATAGGCAGCGCAAGGAAGGACTCGAGGAACCAGGAAGAGGCTGACCGCTCGGGACGAGGGAAGAGACCAGAGAGGAGGAGTTAATGAAGGTACTGAGTAATCCTTCATCCTACAGTATGCAGCACTGAACATGGCTCAGTCTGGGCACACACAGCACATACCATTCACTCAGATGACACCGCAAGCTGTGCTGTCTGTGTCCCCGGCAGTGGCGGCTAATGAAGTTTTAGGATGGGGGGTCACCAGGCCTCGCCCTTTCTTTTTGACCCCTTCTACTTCTAATAAGCCCCATAGAATCCACCCACTCCGCCCTCTATATTCCACTTATTGTGTCTGGAGTACACAGCTCAGCATCACAGGACACAGTATACAGCTCAGCATCACAGGACACAGTATACAGCTCAGCATAACAGGACACAGTATACAGCCCCAGCATCACAGGACACAGTATACAGCCCCAGCTTCACAGGACACAGTATACAGCTCAGCATCACAGGACACAGTATACAGCTCAGCATCACAGGACACAGTATACAGCTCAGCATCACAGGTGGGGTATATAGCAGCCAGCATCACATGACACAGTATAGAGCCCCAGCGTCACAGGTGGGGTATATAGCAGCCAGTATCATAGGTGGGGTAAATTGCAGCCAATAACTCAGCGGGGGTAAATTGCAGCCAATATCACAGGTGGGGGTAAATTGCAGCCAATATCACAGGTGGGGTAAATTGCAGCCAGTAACACAGGTGGGGGTACATTGCAGCCAATATTGCAGCCAATATCACAGGTGGGGGTACTTTGCAGCCAGTATCACAGGTGGGGTACATTGCAGAGGACCCCCCCCCCGAAGTCGGGACAAGTCCCGCACTTACCACATCTAATAGGCAGGCAGGAGTGTGCAGAGATTGGCATGCGGACAAGCGGGCTGTCAGTGTGCAGAAATCGGCATGCGGACAAGCTGGCTGGAGCCTGTTCCCATCAATCCGTTGGTCAGGGTCTTGACGGGAGTCAAGTCTGCCGTCACAGTGACCCGCCCACTGCATAGATGCCATCCAATCACACTGAGCCACAGGCTCAGGACAGCCAATCAGACTATGAATGTGCACCTGTTCAGCGCACACACATAGTCTTTAATGGCTGACCAATAGGCTCACTACTTGGCTGTCAGGTGACAGCCAAGGAAAAAAAAAATAAAGTCAATGTATCGGTGCCTCCTGTAGGGGCCGGGCTGATTTCTTTTTTTTTTTTTCTTCCTAGCCAGTGGGGAGGCGGCTCCCAAGCACCCCTTATAGACCGGCCACCCCTTGTCCCCAGTGAGAATGGCAGAGCCGACTGTGTGCTTGGACAGGTAGTGCAGGAAACAGCTGAGGGTTAAGGAGCTGGGGGAAGGTCAGGAGGGGGAAGTCTCATCCCCACCCCTTTTCTCTCTCTTACCCCAACCCCCTCTCTCTCACCCCCACCCCCTCTCTCTCTCACCCTCCACCCCCCTCTCTCTTTCACCCCACTCCCTCTCTCTCTCTCAACCCCCTCTCTCTCACATCCACCCTCCTCTCTCAGCCCCACCCACTCTATCAGCCCCCCTCTCTCTCCTGTACCATGCAGTCTCTGGCTGTCTCCTGTACCATGCAGTCTCTGGCTGTCTCCTGTACCATGCAGTCTCTAGCTGTCTCCTGTACCATGCAGTGCCTGGCTGTCTCCTGTACCATGCAGTGCCTGGCTGTCTCCTGTACCATGCAGTCCCTGGCTGTCTCCTGTACCATGCAGTCCCTGGCTGTCTCCTGTACCATGCAGTCTCTGACCATCTCCTGTACCATGCCTGCAGTCTCTGACAGTCTCCTGTAATATATCTGCAGTCTCTGGCCATCTCCTGTACCATGCCTGCAGTCACTGCTGTCACTTATGCCTGTTGCCTCTTCCTTCCCTCCACCAGCTGTCACCTCTGCCCCCATGACTCCCAATGACCCTTCCATTCTCATCCTCTCCCCCACCAGCGATCACAGCCTTCTCCGTTCCAACTCTACCATCCCACAATCCCTATTTTACCCCACTCTCAACTCCACTGCCCTCACTTACCCCTCTACCCCCCTGCCCTCACCCAACTCCCTAACACTCCCCACCTCCCAAACCACTCCTCTACCTAATCTTCCAAGGCTATAGGTATCGGTAATTGGTATCGGCGACTACCTGAGGTAAAGTATCGGTACTCGGTTGCAAAAAAGTGGTAACGGTGCAACCCTAGTTACATGCACCTTTTTTGGTGCATTAGGCAGTCCATTCTAATAGCTGGGCTGCCTTAAGTTAATTCACACTAAAGAGCATACAATAACACAGCACAACCATGTGAACTGGCCCTTACTTTAGTTTGACCTCAGCTCCCAACCTTGGACCTATATAGAAAAAAATACATTGAGAGCTGGCCTGCCTTGGAGGTAACTCCATCCTCATTAAAGTGTATGGGAAAAAAAAAACATATTCTGTATATCTCTCCAATACTTGCTCATTTCCCCATGTTTTGTCTCTTTAAAAATGCTGCAAGTACAAAAGAAAACCCGTTGATCTGCCAGAAATACTAGCTGCCTGTAGTGAGAAATGCTGCCTCTGCCGTACTGAAATCTCAAGCAGTCCTTGCAATAATAATATGGTGGCCTATTCATGTCTAATCTTGGTTTAGTAAAGTATTGTCCATGCAAAAGTGACAGTTACAGGAGTTGGGGCAAACTATAAAATCCTGCCAGGGTACTTACAAAAGTCAGAGTTTATTCATATTGTTTAAAAGAGAAGTGTAGGTTTTTTTTTTTCTAGAAATCATTCTTACCTAGGTGGATACAGCATCAGTCCGATGCTACATCTGTCCCCAGCTGGCTCTAAGGCTGAGAACTGAGCGATTAAAGACTGCCGATTGCTCAGTTCTCACTGCTCCCTGAGGAGGGAGCTGGTGACTGTCAGTCAGCGGCTCTCTGCTCTGCCCCCTCCCCATGCTCACTGAAGCGCTGGGCTGTGGAGAGGGTGGGAGCGGCCAGCTCAGCCTCTCAGCGGATCGCTGAGAGACTGAGCCGGGTGTTGGTCCAGGCATCTGAGGATGAACCCAACCATATGGTCATGATCTTTCCCCAGCCTGGAACAGCTCTGTGACGTCAACCGATAGTGGCCTCTAGCCCGCTGTCTGCTGAAAACGGGTCACAGGCGTGCAGAGGGGACCGCACTCCTGTGATCCACAGGAGAAGTACAGACAAATGAGCTTTGGCTGTACTTCTTTAATTTTTTTTTCTAAAATAAAATTAAACCTGTTGCTGTAATTACTTCAAGGGCCCATTGAGACTTGCCTGCAAACTAAACCGGAGTGGTTTAATGTGCGGGCAGCTGTCCGTTCCAGCTGTAGTGAGCCAGTGGTTGGGAGCGGTGTGGTGCATGTTTAATGACTCTTTATTTGAGGTGCACAAAGAGAAACTTCATTCATGTCACCACACAACAGCGTGGTACGTTGCGCTGGTATGCAGTAACATATGGTGACATCCAGTGAGGTGTGATAAAATGCAGTACATTTTTGTGGCATGTGTCTCCACTGGGGAGAGTTTCCCTCACTTCCTTTTGGGATGGAAGACCTACACAAAACTAAACAAAGACTTTGGGATTTAAAGGAAAAGGTGTAGAGTAGAGTTGTCCCGATACCACTTTTTTAAGACTGAGTACTGATACTTTTTTTCCAAGTACTCACCAATACCGATTACCGATTACCGATACTTGTTTTTATGTCATGTGAAAGTGGCACTAATATGCAGCACTGATGAGCATTAATAGGTGGCACTGATGAGTCGTGGACTGTGTCAGTAGTTTTTAATTTTTATTTTATTTTTTTTCACAATTTTATTTTTTACAATTTTTTTAAATGATTTTTTTTACAATTTATATATTTTTTTATTATTATTTTTTTTTACAATGCTT
>BLSH010438449.1:213598-231924 GCA_018402905.1 Glandirana rugosa | reverse complement strand
AAAATAATACTAAGTCCCTGTAGGAGTAGGTATTCACCTTAAAGACGTTTTTCTTTTATCTTTCAATGAAAATTTGGTAGGTCCCGCTATTTACATTTCGGGTTGACTTAGCATCTATTTTTTTTGTGTCGTTTACAAAGGAAAAACGTTATATTACCATTTACTTGTTATTCACTTGTTTCAGAATTACAAGTATTTTTTTCCATACCGTCGAGTGTCGGTATAAATTGGTGAAGGAATGACCCGTGAATTTGGGGGGAGGACGGGCTTGGTTAAAAGTCAAAAGTCGCGACAGCGAGAAACTTACCAACGCCGCACGACCGCGCAATTGTCATTCAAAGAGCGACAGCGCTGAAAACTGAAAATTGGTTCGGGCAGGAGGGGGGTTTAAGTGCCCAGTAAGGAAGTGGTTAAATATGGCTGTGAGCTGCCATACCTTTTTTTATGAACATTAAGACTTTGTTCACTTATTGTTCATTTACCATTATATTGCAAAAAGGAAACATTTGCTGTGTTTTTTTTATCTACGATTCAGTTGGGCTTTACATTTATCGCCCTGGATGGTTTAAAAGTAACTTTCTATTTTCTTTTTGCAGAAATTCCACTTATGGATGAGGATGTCCCTGAATCATAATAAAATATAGACAATGTCAAAATTATTTTCTGTGTATTTTAATTATTTCTAAAATAAAGCTATGATATTTTGGTGACTACTTCTTCCACTGGAACTGCAATAATTCAGGCCAAGAAGAGTGAGCGATAAGAGGACACCATTGTTGATTCCAAAGACAGATGGGCAGAAGATGGTGACGGGAAGCATGCCCAGTGACACGTGCAATGACAATTTTTTTTTTTTTTTTTTACCAATAGCTAAGTTTACCTTGTTCATTTTACATCGCCCAGATAAAGGCAATAAAGATCTATCTATGGCCAAACACTGATTCTGTTGAAGGCCAATAAAGAGGCTCATAAATAAATTTCTACCCTGTAGGTCCATTTGAAGTAGATGAAGACCCACCAATACCTATAACTACATACTGTATGTGCCTTCCTCCAGAATCCCTTGCAACCAAACCATGAAATCTGCTCTGACGTAGCTCTTGTCACTTGGCAAATAAACACTCCGATTACACAATGGTTGTTGACGGTTTGGGAGTTTTTGTTCTCTGGTGCCTGGTGTGTTCTTAGCCAGTGAAATGTCTGTGCATACAGTTGTGGAATATTCAAGTTTACCTGAAAATAAGTTTGTTTTTCCACTTTCATATGCAAATGTGTCCCCTTATAATGGTCCATATAATGCCAAAAAAAGTTAAATAGATTTACTTTGGGTTGGGTAGACATTGGTTTAAAACCAAATCAATTTTTGCCATCTGTTTCCCATTGGAGAGATTTGTCTTTAATTTCCTGTCCTGTAGACACAACTGAAAGTTAGAGGAAATCTCCCCAGAGTAAAGAAAATGATCTTTTAGACAGCTGTCACTGTAACAACAGCATTGGAGATTTCCCCTCTTTTGCTGTTCTGGTGACAACACCGTGTTTTTGATTTTGCTCTCAAACAAGGCTGCAATAAAAACCTGAGAAAGGTTCTAACTTCTTCCCACTTTATCCAACATTAAAATAACAACAAAAAAGCTTTGCCTTTAGATATATTCTACCACCATTTTTTCTCTTGTATTAAGATTTATTTGAAAGCCTTTTGTTTGTAGTATAATTAAGGCTCATTTTTGTGTTCTATTTTATATTGTCTTACAGCAATATAGTGTCAACAGCTTTCATTGAAAATGGTGATTAACTGAAAACCCTAGTGTGACTTAATTTGTGTATAATTCTACCACCATTGCTGCTTCTGCTTGCAAAAGAGCCACCTGGAACTTTGGTTTTGGATTGGTTCATGCTGCCCGCCTAGAGTAACTTTGGTGACCTCCGACCATCTGATCCTCACCTACTACGAGCTGTCCAGGTTTTGTGAGTACATGAGGTGTTGCCTCCTACCCTGAACTCATTCATTGCCTTACTGCCACATGGTCTCAATATGTCCGATTCTTGAGCCAGGGAGACATTCCTGCTGTACTAGTTGCCCCCAGCGCAGTATGCCAATGTCAGTAGGCATGAAGCCCTATTTCCCTCTGCTCTTGGAGGCTATCTTGTTCTTGCAGTTGTCTTTCCTCTGCTCTTAGAGTTTATCCTGTTCTTTCAGTCTTCTTTAGCCCAGCTAGATCCTCAGCCCTTTCAGCAGGGGTTTTTCTACCTTCATGCAAGGATATATGACCAAAGCACCCAGTTATTGACTGGCTCTGATCGCAGAAGCCACACGCAGGCTCCTGTGTCCTATCCTGCAGATTCTATGTCTGATTAGCAGCTTCCAAGCCATCAGCCACAGAGACTGATTCAGAGTTGTTCCAGTCCTTGACTGATAAGCTGTCAGTCTGCCATTACTACCAAAGAGACTGTCTGGGCTCTGACTCATGCAGTGCACACTAATCTAAAACTTGAGGATCAGCCTTCTACCAGTGCTATTTCCAATGTTGGGTTGCTTAAATCTCTTAAGGCCACAAAGTCTTTACCTTTGCACCCACTTTTCCAACTATTTCTCTATAGAGATTGGAAGCATCGTGGTATGCTGTGTGGTTCCCCTAAGCCATTATTCTCTTTGTATCTGTTTGGTGAGGATTTTGTGCAGAACTGGTCTATTCCCATTGTGCATCCAGCAGTGTCCCACTTTAACAAGGTATATACTATTTTGGTAGAGGACACACCTGTCTTTAAGGACTAATACA
This sequence comes from Glandirana rugosa, assembly GCA_018402905.1. Classification (NCBI taxonomy): domain Eukaryota; kingdom Metazoa; phylum Chordata; class Amphibia; order Anura; family Ranidae; genus Glandirana; species Glandirana rugosa. The sequence goes on along the minus strand of BLSH010438449.1, from coordinate 229,147 downwards.
ATAAGTGGTTGGAAGCCCTTTATAGAGCTCTGTTCTCAATAACGGGTCCTGCCCTTCGTTTGATCCTGCTCAGTGTGTGAACCCTAAAAAACTGACTGTGAGATTTGCTTGCATAAGACCTACAAACTTGGCTTCCTGCCCACCTGCCTCCTCTTCAACTTCAATCTCAACTCTAACTTTTCTGCGTCACTGTACAGATTAACATCTCCATCATGTCTTGTCAGGTCATCTAGATGTCATTGCCCCAGTTCCTGTTTCTAGAGGTTTTTACATCAGTCTGTTTATTGTTTTCAAGCATAGATTGGGTAGTCATTTGCTGGAAGCTTCAGCCTCATCCCTCATATCTGTTTTCATATCAGTACATATGTGCTTTGGCTGGACGGTTGAACCCTTATAAAAAAGGCATTTCCACATGGTCTTCAAGGGACAGTGTCTCTTCGCTCAGGCTCTTGATAACATCATCACGGATGCTACTAGTGGGGAGAGCACCCTTTTTCTTCTCTGTGAAATTAGAGAAATGTCCATTTTCATCAACATCTTCCAAACTTGGCCTCCCGTCCACTCATGAGGGCTGGTATTTAAAGTCTGCCATATGCTCATATAAACTTTCTTCCATTTTGCAGAGTGGGGGAATGTTTATTAACCTTTGCAAATGCTTGGGTTCCTTGTATCTCTAAGCTTGGGTACAGGAGGTTGTATCCCAAGGCTACATTGATATGAAGACTTGCATCTAGTTCTCTTTCACATTTATATCTGAACTTAAAATATTCTCTCTAACTTCTTTACTTCTTTATCAGGGACATGAATTTCCCACAGATCAAGTTCTCTTATACAAATAGATCCAGTTATGACAAAAGTGATTTCCTGGACTTTTGGCACTGTGAAACTTTCTACAGAAAATTTAATGAATGCTGGTTGAGGAGGATAGAACACTGTATTGACAAAAACACAGAACATAGAGTATATGCATCCATTTTGCAAATATTTTTTTCGTGTTTGTGAATGCCTTTTTTATTGTGCCATAGATTTTTTGTGGTCCTGCTAGGATCTTCAAAAAAGTTGTCCGAAACATATATGAGTTTAACCTAATCTGACCAGTGACGAATGGAACAGGAAACAATTGTTTTATGGGTCTTCAGCACTGGAATCTGCAATCTTGGAGCTGATGGTTTTATAATTTTTTTCAGTGATGATCAACCCTATGGCTCCTCCTCACATTAGCCCTAGCACTAAACATTCTTGTAATTCTCACTCTAACTCTTCCTGGTACCTTAATACAGTACTAATCGTCACATTAATCCTCACACTATCCCTCCCTGTAAATGTAAAAATAATCCTTCTTCTAATCCCAATAATAATCTTCCCAGTACCGTAACACCAACTATTCCTGTAATCCTAGCACTGACCCTCTCTTGTTTCCTCTCTGCAACCCTTCCTGAAACACTGACCCACAAGCCTCGTACACACATTTAGATTTTCGGACGGACCGAACGTCCGTTTTTTTGTTGGATGCTAGTCTCATGTCGAAAGTGAAGAGCGTACTAACAATACGAAAATTCTCGTACGACCGAACTCAACGTCAGAAGTGACATAATGTGTTGAATAGCTTTTTGTGTGTTTTTTCGTTTCTAAGCATGCATGGTCTTGCACTTATGATTTTTCCTACGAAAACTGTACTAATGAAACGAAAATCGGATGTTGTGTTCGCATCCAACAAAAATTTTATAGTCTGCACATCCAGCTTTTGTCGTCCGAAAAATCTAAATTGGCTGCCGAAAAGCACTGTACTAATGATCCAAAAATGAGATCATCAAAAAAGATCAGTCGTTTTATGAAAATTCCCGTACGAAATTTGCATTGTGTGTACGGGGATTTACACTAATCCTCCGCGTTATCCCAACACTAACCCTCCCTTTAATTCCAACACTAAAACTGGCCATACATGACACAAGCAGAATTTTGCTCTGATACAGCATCTCACAAAAGTGAGTACATCCCTCAAATTTTTGTAAATATTTTATTCTATCTTTTCATGTGACAACACTGAAGAAATGACACTTTGCTACAATGTAAAGTAGTGAGTGTACAGCTTGTATAACAGTGTAAATTTACTGTCCCCTCAAAATAACTCAACACAAGGCCATTAATGTCTAAACCGCTGGCAACAAAAGTGAGTACACCCCTAATTTAAAATGTCCAAATTGGGCCCAAAGTGTCAATATTTTGTGTGGCCACCATTATTTCCCAGCACTGCCTTAACCCTCTTTGGCATGAAGTTCACCAGAGTTTCACAGGTTGCCACTGGATTCCTCTTCCAGTTCTACTCCTCCATGATGACATCATGGAGCTGGTGGATGTTAGAGACCTTGCGCTCCTCCACCTACCATTTGAGGATGCCCCACAGATATTCAATAGGATTTAGGTCTTAAGACATGCTTGGTCAGTCCATCACCATTACCCTCAGCTACCCTCAGGTGTGAAACCGGCTTAACTGTGAATTTGGTTTTCGTTAAGAAAAAATTGAACGTATTGTAATGGCACCTGTTTAATACATCTGGGATTCCATTCATATAGGTGGGGATGAAAGCTTAAAGAGGAAGTAAACCCAGATGATGTTTACTTCCTCTATTTCCCCCTGTAAAGTAGAAACATAATGGGCTACTATGAATCGCATAGTAGCCCATTATGTACCACTTACCTGCAAACGAAGCCTGCGATGTCCCCTCTGCTGGCGGCATCCATCTTCAGCCCCTCTACCTTCCAGGGCTGCGAGTCCGGCGTTTTAACTGGCCGGAGTCGCGTGGCGTCACTCCCGCGCATGCGCACGGGAGCCGCCAGTCACAGCACGGTCGCAGTGGAGGAATGGCAGGCAGGCCGCTCCTTCACCGCGCATGTGCCGACATAACGTTGGCACAGCTTCAACACTCCATATCTCCTGAACCGCACAGGTTTAGGAGATATACAGTGCACCTACAGGTAAGCCTTATCATAGGCTTACCTGTAGGTTAAAGTGGTTGTCACAAGTTGACAACCACTTTAAGGGCTTATGAACCTTACTGTGTCTGAGCAAGGTGAAGCGTGGTGTGGCAGGCAATAAACACACAGGGGTTAGTTTACTAAAACCGGAGAGTGCAAAATCTGGTGCAGCAATGCATAGTAGCCAATCAGCTTCTAACTTCAGCTTGTTCAAATAAAGTGGATGTAAACCCGAAAAAAAAATGTAATTAATAATTCTGCCTAGTAGAGTATAGCATGTCATGTCATCTGTGCCCAGTTTTGCCACAAGGAGGTAATCCAGCTCTGAGCAATCCCCTTATCTTTTTTCAGTAAGAGAAAGACCGTCTCACTGAGAAATAGGAGACATTGCATCCCGTGCCGTGTGAGTGACAGGTCATTTCCTTATCTCCTGCACAGAGCATACAGAGCTGGGTGGGGAGTCATGTGACATCACAACTCCACCCACTGAGCTCCAGCAAAGAGAGCCACCCACTGATTCTAGAGTTTTGCAAGGCTGCTACTGCTGAAGTGGGTGACATTTGTAAGGTAGGCATACATGCAGGAGGCATGAATGTATATATACATTAATACTGTGCTATTAGTTTATACTGGGTGGGTGGTGGGGTTAAATCAACTTTAAGCAAAGGGCATGGCAGCCCACTTTTATTAAAGGAAACAGAAAAGTTCAAAGGTAAACATAGTAGCTTCCCTCACAGGGGTATCCAGAATTTCAGTCCTGCTTCAGAAATAAATGATGTTCAGCCCTCCTGGCAAATAAATGACATTCAGCCCTGCTGGCTAATAAACGGTATTCAGCCCTCCTGGCTGATAAATGACATTCAGCCCTCCTGGCTAATAAATGACATTCGGCCCTCCTGGCTAATATGTGCAGCTATGGGCGTAGAATCAGGGGTCACAATTGTGACTCCGCCCTTTTCTTCAGGGGGCCCATGCGGCCTCCCACTCACATTAACTTGTCTCAATGTAGTTCTGTGTGTGGTCACATGCGGAGTTGAGCCAGGTTGGAAGGGGTCGCGGAGTGGAGGAGGTGCGTCATCTGCTGAGGGGAATAACAAGAACGGCTCATCCTACTGCCTCCCAGCGCAGTGTCCTCCCTGTCAAGCCCCCTCCTCCCTTGTCTGCTCCCCTTACCTCTCCCTCCTGGTCAGTCCCACTGTTGTCTTCATGCCTCACTCTTATTGCCCCTCCCACCTGTATTCAGTCATGGCGGGCCCGGCGGGGGGGGGGGGTACATGCCATAGATCATACAAGCAATTGGTGAGAGAGGAGCGGTGAAGGGTGATGTGGAGGGACTGAAAACATTCTGCTGTCTAGCGCTGGGGGCTTCTGCTAGGGGCGATGCAAGGTGAGTGCTTTAGCACCCCCATTGGCAGACCATATTGGCAAGTGATGCTGAAGCTTGGTATGCAGCTGTGCATTTTCATTCACTACCGCACCTGTTCCTTGTCCTGTGGGCTGTCCCACAGTCCGAGCCCAGTACATAGAGCACCTGGCTGTCAGCTTTCCATGTCCTTCCTCCTCCTGGTGGCTGAAGAAAGCAGGGCAACGCCCCCTCAGTCTCAGCTCAGCCACGTCCCCTACCTGTGTGTAGGAGAAAAATGAATGCCCAGAGTCTGCACTGAAGTTGTGAACTGTTAATTTAATCGACCAACTTAATACAATTTTAGTCGACTAAAACAATTGAGATGACCAAAATACGACTAAAACTAAAATGGGACTAAAACTAAAATGCCATTTTATTCAAAAGACTAAAACTGAATTGAAATTTGACGTCAAAATGAACACTGGTCTGTAGTGCATGTTCATACCTCAATACCATAAATAATAACAAATTAGATTTTTCACTCCAGCTGTATATAATGAGTATATATACCAAATATAGAACTAATTTTTCCACTTGTTGAACCAGCAACGCAAGGGACACTGCTGCATACTTATGGCCATTGGGACTCTGAGAATGGATTATGTTTGCATTTCTCATTACATTATGTCTGCTGTTATAACATGGGATTCAGCCATTCTCCCCCACTTATACTCCCACCACCAGAACAGCACCCCAAAAAAAATTGTCTGGAACCTCCCCTGACTTCTACACATCGAGGGGGACTGAGACTTTTCCTGGCTCCCCCTGTGGTGGGGAAATCCCATGTGTGGGGGAGTGAAAGCAGCAAGCATGGGGGAGTGGAGAGTCCTGGACATGCTGGGACTTGTGGTGTGCAGGGAGACCCTGCCCACACCCATGTTCCAGGGGACATGTGGGGCCTCCCAGTCACATTATATTATACACCTGGTTAGGAGGGGTAGCATTTACAGAAACCTCCTGCAACAACTAAAAGCCATCTCCTCCTCTCCCTCCCACCAAATGGAGGGGACTGGTTTCTGTATGTTACTCATTCTATCCAGGTTACTCTTGTTTTTTCTGCCCAGGCCCTCTGTGTGCATCTACTGCTCTACAGACTGACACCATCCATTGCCCTACTGACACACACCATTAACTTCTCTATTGACCAATATCGTTCACTGTTACTGCTCTACTGTCGCTATCCACTGCTCTACTGACTAACATTATCCACTTCTCTATTGACACTGTGCACTGCTCTACTGACTGACACTGTCCACTATCACTGCCCTCTGATCTACTGACTGACATTGTCCACTGCTCTACTGACTAACATTATCCACTTCTCTATTGACACTGTCCACTGCTTTACTGACTGACACTGTCCACTATCACTGTCCTCTGATCTACTGACTGACACTGTCCACTGCTCTACTGACTGACAATGTCCACTATCACTGCCCTCTGATCTACTGACTGACATTGTCCACTGCTCTACTGACACTGTCCACTGCTCTACTGACTAACACTGTCTACTGCTCTACTGACACCTTCCACTTCTCTACTGACACTGTCCACTGCTCTACTGACACCTTCCACTGCTCTGCTTACTAACACTGTCTACTGCTCTACTGACACCTTCCACTTCTCTACTGACACTGTCCACTGCTCTACTGACACCTTCCACTGCTCTACTGACACTGTCCACTGCTCTACTGACACTGTCCACTGCTCTTCTGACACCTTCCACTGCTCTGCTTACTAACACTGTCTACTGCTCTACTGACACCTTCCACTTCTCTACTGACACTATCCACTGTTCTACTGACTAACACTGTCTACTGCTCTACTGACACCTTCCACTTCTCTGCTGACACTGTCCACTACTCTACTGACACTGTCCACTGCTCTACTGACACTATCCACTGTTCTACTGACACGTTCCACTGCTCTACTGACACCGTCCTCTGCTCTACTGACACCATCCACTTCTCTACTGACACCGTCCACTTCTCTACTGACACAGTCCACTTCTCTGCTGACACCGTCCACTTCTTTGCTGACACCGTCCACCGCTCTAAGGTTGCCTACCCCTGGTCCAAGGTATTCAACAGATTTTGGAGAAGCTGTCCACATTTTGACATAACTCTCCAATTCTTTTGAATTACCCTCTTGATTCGTAAATAATGAAGGTTTGAAATAACTCTTTAGCCACTTGGAGTATGTTGCGGTGAAATGGAAGCGGCAGGTGGTAGTGTGGGAGAGGGGGGCCCAGGTTAACTTTTGCATTGGGGCCCACAAGTTTCAAGCTATGCCTCTGTGTGCAGCTCTCCTGCTTAGGCCTTACACTTGAGGCCTAGATCTGTCTCCCACAGACCAGATGCTCAGCAACTTGGTACTGACAACAAGTAGCCTCGTGCTACACTGGCTCCCATCTCTCTCCTAGGTGAAGCCCTCTCAGACTCCCACGCCCAGACCTCCTGTCTGCAGGATGGAGTCGTCTCCAACTGGGAGCCCTGAGCTCTATCCCAGGAAAGTTTATGAAGCCCGCCCACAGGTGTGTAATCAGCATGCCTGTGTTTGCATAGATCAGGCTGGAAGTGCTAATACACAGCGTAACACGGGGTCGCTTCTCCACACTATGCAGAGGTGCACCAGATCTTGCACTCTCCAGTTTTAGTAAATCAGCAGAGTTCAAGTTAGTCAATAGCAATATATTGTAGATGGCTCCAACGCAACTCAACTAGGCCCGTATAGGCACTACTGTCTGGAGCTACTTATGAACTGTTACAGCTATCTGTAAACTTGAAAGATGCTGACAGCATCTGCAGCAAGGAGCAGAAATGTTGCCTGGCCAGTCTACACCCAAAGGGGAGGCTTCCTGAAGTGAGGTAGATGTAGTCCCTGCACTGTCCCTACTCCTCTGGAACCTTCCCCAATCTCAAACGCTGTCCCTGCTAGATAGGGAATCTGTCCCTACACTAGCCACTCGCATAAAGTGTGCCAAACCTGGGAGACGGAATCTTAAATAGACTATGCCTGACCCAAGATGGCCACCAAAGTCAACACAGGGCACCAGCGTCCATTCACACAGCTATCTCCTTGTGACTGCAGGAAGTCATAAATGAACCAAGTTCCTTGCAACTTCCTTACACTTCTGCCTTTCTGCTTTGGTTGAGTGCCATTTACCATGGGGAATGCAGACTGCACCTGTCTACATGTGCATTGCCAGCTTAACCCTTCACGCTAACTCTGCCTAATGTTAACTTGTTCCTCTCCTGCGCTAGTATCCTCTGCAATGAAGAGCAGCACATTGTACTGAAAATACCTGCGCCAGTGTCCCAGCATAGGAGCCAACGGTTCAGTTCATTTTATATGCAATACCTATGACCTTTGTAAAAACTGCCTTTGGGAGGAAAGAATTGGTATGTGGGATAGATTCTTCCAGCTAAGGCCAGCCATACACGGTATGAATCAAGATTCAAACCCTTAATGAGCATGTTGAATGTACCAAATTGATTGATCGATCAACTTGGGTACAACCAGCCTGCCGGATTCTCTTGCAATTATCACTAGCCATAATCACCATTTTCACCCGGTGGGGATGGCTGACCCTGCAGCCCCCCACCCCTACTTGGAAGAAGACAATGGCCTGGCAAGAGGGATTCCTGCATCAACACTGTCTGTGTTGATTGGGTAATTGAGCAAATTTCTTTCTTGCAACTCGTGGTTGCAGGAAAGAAATGTGCTCTGTGTATGGCTGGTCTAAGCCCTAAAGTTCCAAGCTAGATAATGTCAGTGTAGGAACTTTCTGCAATGTAAATAAGGAGGCAAGCTTGACTTGTATGATTGTGCATATTTATGGTAAAACTGGTGCACTCATGACTATGGATAGATTAAAGTACAACTAAAGGTAACATACACATTTTAGTAAATCATCATATAAATGCCTGAAAGTTACCCCTGGTAATAAACATAATAACTGAAATTATTATTTTCCTACCGTATAGCTGCAATTGTGGTCTCTAATATAATGCTGTATACTACTAGTGCTGGTGGGAGGAGTTCAGCAGAGCTAGTATGTCATTTCCTTTCACTGCGCTAGACTCTGTATCTCCCATAAGAAACAACATTTCCCAGAGTCCTCCTGCCTTCTATCATGCTCAGTCTATTTTACATAACACACACCCATCTGCCAATCAATAGCTGGGTGTGTACTATGTAAAACAGCAGAACTCAGTACAGGTTAGTTTGCACACAGATCTGTCTATTAATCTGTGTGCTTCGCTCTGCCTGTTCTCCTTTCGTAATTTGTTAACTGACAGAAGAAAAGCCAAGCTAGGATCAGCCTATATAGAAAGAGCAGTGGGCAGACAAAGGCGGGACATAGGTGGGACAGGGCTTCATGGGCGGCGCCTCGTTCTGAACTTCTGTATAGAATTAAATGCCTGAACTTCCCATGGACTACAGGAGCACCTCCCCCAGTGATGTCAGGGTGGCTCTTCAGAGAGGCTGCGCACAAAAGAGGACAACAGGCAATTACAAACACAGGATGTAATGTTATCTCCTCATTAAGGGAAGTGCATATGAGAGCTGTCACCTGCATGAGACAAGGTAGATGTCTCAAAATCTTTAGTGTTTTTTGCAAAACATAGTGAGATGGTTAACAGACTGCATAGTTACATAACATAATGATTGTTTCATTTTGACCATAGTTCTTTAATTATATCTCATTGGAAGGAAAAGTTACAAGAGCGAAAATACACCATTATATGGTTGTTTATAGGATTCAATTTCATCTGTTCAAGTCTGATCACAAAATTGCTAAACTTAAGAGAAAACTTCACTTGGGACTTTAAAGGGAAGACTGCCTCTATATGAGTATAACAAAGTTTGCATATAAAAATCAATAACTAAGTGGTCATATAGTTACAGCAATGTCATAGAGGGAGACACTGGCATCCAAACATCTAGCAGTCTAAGAACATCTATAATTGGGTACAGGCTGCTCATCAGTGTCCCCGTGGGGGAGAGGAGCCAAAATGGCACGCCCAGTCTGCAAAGCGGCACCTCACCCCAACAGCCTCACAGGAAGAGTACACTCCCTGGCAGAAGACCAGTCAGACGATGGACTTCTGTGATTTTGGAGGGGAGTATATGATGACTCCAGAGGAGGACAGCAGTATCATATGGTGACTAGGAGTGGTATTGCTAAGTTCACAGCAGTCCCAACAGGGGGATGGTGTATATGGAGGTCAGTTCAATAAACTGGTTTTGGTATCCAGATCTGCATCAATGCAGTTGAACGACACCATCTGTCTGAGTATTGGTGTCTATCTGTCCAGGACTACCACTATGAAGACTCCAGCTAACAGATAGACACCAATACTCAGATAGATGGTGTCGTTCAACTGCATCGAATGCAGATCTGGATACTAAAATCAGTTTGTTGAACTGACCTCCATATACACCATCCCCCTGCTGGGACTGCTGTGAACTTAGCAATACCACTCCCAGTCACCATATGACACTGCTGTCCTCCTCCTGAAGTTATCATATACTCCCCTTCAAAATCGCAGAACTGTTAACTGCTGCACATTTTCACTTGCAAGTTGTACAATTGCAGAGCCCTTGAAGCACAAGTTCTAGTTGACATGTTTCCAATTTATAGCAAATTTGCGTGCCAAGATTCTACAAGAGCAAAGTTGCAGTGGTGAGTCTACAGCAAGAGCTCTGCAAGTCTACAGCATTTAAATTCAGCCACAGTGACCCCTGTGGTGGGATGACTATTGCACAACATAACTGAACCAGAACTTGCAGCAGACTTGCAGAATGTTTGCAAAGAAAGTTGATCTGGAGTCATGCAATGCGAACTTGCTGCAATTGTGCAACAAACTGGTGAAGCCTGGCAAGTCTAACAATAGTTTTGCAAGTAATTTTAAAACTTGCAGCACAATTGCTTGCTAACTGGGTACCTGACACCGCTCACAATCCAGTTCAGTCCCACCAACATCCTTGCCCTTCTCTCTTCCTGCATTTGCAAGCTTCACTGAGGACAGTAGGAACCACTGGTTCATGTTGCTGACAGTCGAATCCTGTAAGAAGGGAGCAGAGAGTGTGGGTGAACCATGTTGTGTGTGCCTATGGATGTACACAGCCCAGCTTGGAAAGCACCTGCATGAGTGCCCCCATAGCACACGGCTTGCTATGGTGGCACTCAGAGAAGAGGAATGGACAGCGCTAGTGAGTACCACTAAAGAGGTAAGGGGCCAATCTATGCAATACCATTGCACAGAACAGGTAAGTATAAACCTCTTTATTATTTAAAAAAATGGACTTTAATATCACTTTAAAGTGAATGATTTGTTTTAGAAGGTAAGGGTTCACATATCCTTAAGCCATACCTGATCATTCTTCTGGTTGCCCTTCTTTACTTTTCTTTAACTTCATAAAGAAAGGTGCTTGTTTTGGGCTGTTGTGTAATCTGAGGCTTTATTGAATTGCTGCTAATGCAGATTAATGTGTTAACCGACCATCATCACTACTTCTATAGCTGGTAACCCTGTGTTGTGTCCTGTACTGCTATGCCACTCCTCCCAAAACTGGTAGATGCTGAAGAATTGAAAAGGAAATAAACTACCACAATCAATGAATCAAGGAACAACGTCAAGCATCAAGAAATTCAAACTGAAGGAAGCTACCCACGTAATCTTTCCACTGATTTCTGCACTTATCTTTGTTTGTCATCCTTCCAAATTGCAGTCCGCAAGCTATTCTTTGCTATCGGGAAGCAGTATGTGGGGACCTGGCGTCAAAGCTTTCTGTGAAATCAACGCCTTCCACTAAAAAAGACATGCACACCACGACCATGAGCACTTCCTCTGCTCACTTATGCTGTCAATTAAATTATATTTACAACAGAAGGCGGGCTGAGTAACAGCATGGTGTGCAATAGATTTAGGTATTTACATACACAGGTACCTAGGTATATTGATGTAAAAAGAATTACCTAGGCAAAGATGCATGTTGCTGCCCCACCATCCTCCTGCCACCCCCTCCCCCATATGGCATACACTTTATTTCCACATTGAAAATTTAAGCTGCACTAAACTGTGAGTATGTAATGAGGGGGCGGGTTATTCATTCCCCATTTTCCCTCACTGGCTACTGGCAGCTGCCAGGTCAGGCAACCTAAAACCTCAACGCTGTGCCCACTAGGAGAGAGGGCACAGCGCTAGGGAATGGAAGACAGGTATTTTAACAATCCAAATCGCCAGCAAGGGGTTGTGGATTCAGAGAAGCAGCCCCAAAGCATAATGTTTCCACCTCCGTGCTTGACTGTAGGAATGGTGTTCTTAAGAGTCATAGTCAGCATTTTTCTTCCTCCAAACACGGTGCGTCACCCTCCTCAAGAAGGCACATGTACTGTCATGCCAATGAACATCTAAATCAGGGTTTCTCAACCAGGGTTCAGTGGGACCCTAGGGTTCCTCCGGAGGTTGCTAGGGGTTCCTTGAGCAATGGTCAATTTCTACCTCTCAGATAAATTAACAATGATACTATTGATCTTTTTAGCTATCTGTAAGGGGGTATTTCTTCCCAATGACCACAAGTGTAAGGAGCATTCTTCCCATTGACCATCACATTAATGTATCATGAGTTGTAGATTTTTCATTTTTATCAGGGGTTCCCGGAGACTGGAGAATTATTTCAAGGGTTCCCCGGCGTTAAAAAGTTTGAGAAAGGCTGATCTAAATGATTCAGAGAAGGATTGGGAGAAAGTGTTGTGGTCAGAGGAGACCAAAATTGAGCTCTGTGGCATTAACTCGACTCGCCATGTTTGGAGGAAGAAAAATTCTGACTATGACCCTAAGAACACCATTCCTACAGTCAAGCACAGAGGTGGAAACATTATGCTTTGGGGCTGTTTCTCTGCTAAAGGTACTGGCCAACTTTGCCTCATTGAGGGGCCAATGGACGGGGCCATGTATTGTATAATCTTGGATGAGAACCTTCTTCCCTCAGCCAGAACACTGAAGATGGGTCATGGATGGGTCATGGATGGGTCTTTCAGCATGACAATGACCCAAAATGTACTGCCAAGGCAACAAAGGGGTGGCTCAAGAAGCACAATAAGGTCATGAAGTGGCCTAGCCAGTTTCCAGACCTTAATCCTATAGAAAATATATTTAGGGAGCTGAAACTTCAAGTTGCCAAGCGACAGCCAAGAATCCTTAATGATTTAGAGAAGATCTGTAAAGAAGAGTGGACCAAAATCCCTCCTGAGATGTGTGCAAACCTGGTAACTACAACAAATGTCTTACCTCTGTGCTTGCCAACAAGGGTTTCTCCATCAAGTACTAAGTCATGATCTGCTTTGGGATCAAATATTTATTTTACTCACTGAACTGCAACTCAATTTATAACATTTGTATCGTGTTTTTTTTCTGGATTTTTGGTTGATATTCTGTCTCTAGCATTTAAAATACACCTATGATAAAGATTTTATAGACCCTTCATTTCTTTGTAAGTGGGCAAACTTACAAAATCTGCAGGGGGTCAAATATTTTTTTCCCCACTGTATATACATATATATATATATATATATATATATATATATATATATATATATATATACACACATACAGTATATAGTGTGTATATATAACTTCAAAGAAGAAAATAGCATACACTACATAGAAACTTCAAGAGCACATGCATCTACAAATATATTATCACTGACCGGTACAACATGAACCCTAACCGAACATTCTATCCAAACCTTAATACAAAAAAATGGTGGATACATACACAATTTAAAATGTATGTAATCCTTAACAATTGATTTTTCTTATTTACTCTCTTTTGGTCTGTACAAAATGCAATTGTTTTGTTATAACTGTTGGATAAGTGCAAAAAAAAAAATGTGGATCCTGTCAGAAGTTTGTTTAGATCATAGCTTCCTAATCCTGTGACCTCTGCCTGTGCTGTTATTAAATATCAGTCGTATCAGTTCTCTATGTGGGCTACAAAAGGAGAAGGGGAGATTTTCTGTAGTCCTAACACCCTTCCTACTCTGGGGTAACAACATTGCTCCTCCATAGATACAGTACAGGGAGTGAGGGTTGTCACCTAAGCACAAGAAGAGCTATTGGATGGATCACCAAGTGAAAAGAAAGTGACTAAAGCTGGAAAAAAAATACAACAAATACAGCCACCACATTGAAGGACTGGTAAGCTGCAATATATTACATTTTTATTCTTGGTTTTGTTACGCTTCAAATCTGTTATGTCTAATAGGATACAAAATCCTTCCCGACCCAAAGCAAAGATACATCTCTGACTCAAAATGCCATTATGTATTTTTGTAAATTCAAAACTGATTTTTTTTTTCAAAAATGGAAACTGTTGTTTATGTGTGATATGATTGGGATAAATATCTTGGAGAACAATAAAAGAAAGCATTCATTCTGGGAAGAATCTGAGATAAGTGGAAGGGTGCACACAATAGTAGGAATAAGCTGACACCGGCGGATCTATTGTGCCGGTTGGTTATAAAGCGCAGTGTACCAATAAATGGATGGATGAGGACAGATAATAAGGACAGGGCACTGCCAACAGCACTTATATAACCGCTTACCCATTATACATCTGCCAGCACACAATGGGCATACTATTACTGTATTACTCTGGATAGGTGACAAAGTAAATTGGCAGGAAATCGAGAACCGAGAAGTCACACAAAGCTGGTTGCGCAGTAATACTATCACACAATAAAAGACATACTGTGTATAGAACTGTGTCACTGATCTACAAATGCAGCTGATCAGGAGGAGTGCAACAACAAGAAAAATCCACTGTATTTAGTAAGAGCTCAAGTGAAAAGGATAGATAATTTATAGTGTGTTGCCTAAAGGGTATCTAATGCCTTTGGCCCCTTTCACAAGGGCTTTCCAATTAGGTCCGTCCGTCAGTTTTTCAGGCGGACCTGATCGGATGCTCCATTCACTCCAGCGGTGACATGTCCGACATCGCCCGCTGCTATCTGATCTGATCCTGACAGATGGTGATCTAGCTGATCGGATAGGATTGGATGAAAATGGACAGCGATCCGTTTTCACCTGATCTCCCCATAGAGGAGAGCAGGACTGGGTTTGTCTCCGCTCTGCACAGTAGGTAGAGACGGACCTGTCATCTGCCTGCTCAGCGGGGATCAGTAGAGCGATCAATCCCCCGATGAGCAAGCGGAGTGCATCCAACAGAGGCGCCTGTGTGAAAGGGGCCTTTCTTTTAATGTTTTGGGTAAAGTAGGCAAGGGTAAGGCTGACCATATTTTATACAATCTCCTTCAGATCTACCATCAGCTATTTAGTATAAGGGCCTGCCTGATTTGATACAAATGTAATCAGTTGTTTAGGTTTGTCCTCATATTGCATAGTTTTGGTAAAGCCAAATGAGATTGTACATAGATTGTACAATCATATTATATGTCAAGCTTATATTATATTTCAGCTTACCAATTCTTAGATGTGGGGACAAATACTGTAGCTGCTGACTTAATATTAGGACACTTACCTGTCCAGGGATCCCGCGATGTCTTCACTTGAGCAGACCTTTTAGCTGGCTCTCTGGTGCTGCCGCCGCCGCCATTCCTTGTAAAAGAAACCGGCAGTGAAGCCTTGCAGCTTCACAGCCGGTTCCCTACTGTGCATTAGCGAAGCACACCCCTCCCAATCACAGCCTGCTTCTGGCGCACACCCCCCTCCCAATCACAGCCTGCCTCTGGCGCACACACCCCTCCCAATCACAGCCTGCCTCTGGCGCACACACCCCTCCCAATCACAGCCTACCTATGGTACATACCCCCACCCAATGACAGCCTGCTTATGGCACACACCCTCTCCCAACCACAGCTTGCCTCTGGCGCACACCCCCCTCCGAATCACAGCCTTCCAATGGTACACACCCATCACCCAATCACAGCCTGTCTCTGGTACACAACCCCTCCCAATCACAGCCTGCTTCTGGTGCACACACCCCTCCCACGCACAGCATGCCTCTGGCAGACACCCGCCCTCTGAATCACAGCCTGCCTCTGGCATCACCCATCCCAATCACAGCCTGCCTCTGGTACATCTCCGTACGACACGCACCCTCCCCACACACGTGGTCTTCGTCCGACACTAACCCTC
>BLSH010438449.1:194345-207478 GCA_018402905.1 Glandirana rugosa | reverse complement strand
AGATAAAACATATCGAGAGCGACTTTAGGAGCTTAATATGTACAGTCTGGAGGAAAGAAGGGAGAGGGGAGACATGATTGAAACCTTTAAATACATCAAGGGGTGAATAAGGTTCAGGAGGGCAGTCTTTTCAATAGGAAACCAAAATCAAGAACACGGGGACCTCAAACTAGCAGGAGGGAAGTTCAAAACTAATCTTAGAAAGTATTATTTTAGTGAAAGGGTTCTTGATGATTGGAATAAACTACCAACAGAGGTTGTGAGACAGTCAACAGTAAAATGCTTGGGATAAACATAAATCTATAGTCAAACAACAAGGTTAATGAAAAAAAAAAAAAAAAAAAAAAACAGAAAACAAAAAAAAGGGGCAGACTTGATGGACTACTAAGTCTTCTTCTGCCGTCACTTTTCTACATTTCAGTTCTTAGTTGTGGTGACTGCATTTGTTTTTTTCATCTTTTGTCCTTTACTTTCAGATTTTCTATCCTAGGATGACAATACTCATTTAATGTACTGTATCCATGGAGCAGAGTTGTCACCCTAGGACAGGAAATGCATTAGGGCTACAGAACTTCTCCCCTCTCCTCATCTAAATAACATGGGAGAGGAGTGGACTGGGAAGGGCTGACAACAAGAGTACACAGGACAGCATTGGATTTCTGGTAGGATCAACAGGTATTTTATTTCATACTTATTGTACAGGTATAACCAAATGTTTTCAATGTTATATTTAACAGACAAAGTGGAAGCAAATACCAGAAGTTCATTCTTAGGGTTTAAAGATACCCTAAAAACAGGCAAACAGTAAACCACCCTCACAAGGTCTTCTATTAGCCCTCATACACACGGGCGTAATCGCAAAACGTTGGGACCGACGTCAGGCAAAAATCAGCTTCAAAAACGTGATTTCGTCTGTGTTTTGCATTAACGTTAATGCGAGTTACTGAGCGTCAATGAGTGTCTGCATCAATAGGCGTTTTGTTTAAAAAAACATTCCTCTGCAATTTAGCCTGAAAACACCGGCAGTAAAAAACGCCGGTTAACGTCGCTAGGGCGTTGAGAGTTTTGCGGCTCAGCATCAAAAACGCCATAATGCTACAGCCTCGGAACGCGCTGGCCGTGGGTTCTGCTTTCAGCTCACTAATGCCGATGCCATCTACAGCTCAAAAATGTCAGCGTTTCTATGGGGCCATTGAATAACATGGAGAGCTGCAAAATACGCCCAAAAATGCGGCGGTAAAAAATGTTTGTGTGTATGAGGCCTTATTATTGCCACATAAAATGTTCTAACTTCTTTCTCTGCTATTTAGGTACGCCATGCTCTACCAAATATTACTTCTCTTTGGTGTACCTCTCCTGGTCTTTGGTGTACCTCTCCTTGTCTTTGGTGTACCTCTCCTTGTCTTTGGTGTACCTCTCCTGGTCTTTGGTGTACCGCTCCTTGTCTTTGGTGTACCTCTCCTGGTCTTTGGTGTACCTCTCCTGGTCTTTGGTGTACCTCTCCTTGTCTTTGGTGTACCTCTCCTTGTCTTTGGTGTACCTCTCCTTGTCTTTGGTGTACCGCTCCTTGTCTTTGGTGTACCTCTCCTGGTCTTTGGTGTACCTCTCCTTGTCTTTGGCACTGAAGAACACTGCAAGGCCATTGGAATTAATGCCTTACTTACTTTCTGTAACTACACTCAGATCCCCTATCTGGCAAAGATTTGCTGATTTAAGTTACAATCGGACCCAGGAACTACATTCTACATCGTTCCCATTACTGGAAGAAATGATTGTCTTGAAACTTGTCAGCTAGGAAACTAAACAGTTAACCATACAGAGTCAAAAAATGACCAAACCTCTATAGTCTGGATTTGTCATTTAATGTAATGCTGGTACTGGATCAAGATGCCTGTGGGCTGATCGAGACTTTACTCCCTGATACTGTCCATGAAAAATCTGAATAGCTCCATTCTGGAAAATGTCTATTTGAAGAATTTGATTTCTTTAGAGATGCTGGATCTTTCGTTCAATCAAATAACTTATCTCAAACCAAACCCCTTGTTTTATCATTTGCACAACTTTCACACTCTAAACTTAAAAAACAACAGAATAGCCAGAATTTGTGAAGGGGATCTTTACAGATTCCAGAAGAAGTATTACTCTTCGTGATCTTTCAGATAATTATTTTACAAGGTCAGATATCAGCATGTGGAAGCAGTGTGGGAATCCTTTCCAGAATATTAGTTTTAAAACGTTAGCCCTTTCTAGAAATGGATTTAATGAAGAAACAATAAAGGCACTGAGCAACGCACTAAAAAGGAACGAAGGTTCAACAGTTACAACTTTGTTCCCACATAATGGGCTCTGGATTTGGCTTCCAAGTCTTTAAAGATCCAGATCCAGATCACTCAACGTATTCAGGTTTGGTCAACAGTGACCTTCAACTTCTTAACATCTCAAGAGGATCAATCCTTTCCCTGAAGCCTTATTTGTTTGCAAATCTTTCGACCTTGTTAAGTCTTGATCTATCTGTAAATAGATTCAAACACATCAAACAAAATGCATTTCATGGACTGCATCTCTGAATGGCCCAATACTTACCAATGATCAAAATGGAGCCAGGATCAAGGAATATATAACCACCATGAGAAAAGAAAAATGAAGTTCAATAAAAGTACCTAATGAGGCATCAATACCATATGAAAGGCACTTCCAGGTGCCTGTTCATTTGCTCACTCCTTCTACTCAGGACCTCTGGTGCCCCAAATCCCAAGGCACTTTGGCATTGGAATACTGATCCAACTTTCCCCTATGGGTCTGGAGCGGTCTCTCCCACTTTCTAAGGGCTCATTTACACTTGTTTTGGCTTTAAACACACCTACCGCATCAACATGCTTTTTTGATGTGTATTTTATGCCTCTGCAATGCTTCTTTGAAGCTTGGCAAATGCTCAGTTTGTGTTGATTTTCTATTGGTTTTAAAGGGACCCAGGAGAACCCTGGCTCAGTAGTACCCCCACTCAGCAGATCCCTGGCACATTATTACCCTCGTTCAGCAGGTCCTCTGCTTATTTGTACCTTCATTCAGCAGATCACCTGCTCAGTAGTCCCCTCAGCTTTGCTGATCCCCTGCTCAGTAGTAATCCTCTATGCTGATTTGCCACACGGTAGTAACCCCTAGCAAAGACAAAAAAAACAATGGCACACTGGCCTAGCGCATTATCCTTTGATAAAAGAGGCTCTGAAGAAGAGGTAGAAACCTTGAAATGCGTCAGCCTTTGTTGCGTGAGATACCAGCCGTGCAGTACATGTCCATGAACTAGAAGGACTTTTCATATGGTTGTTATGCACCTTTATACGACTCGTTTGTGAGTATATGTGTAACTTTTTATTAAAACATTTTATCAAAGGATAATGCGCTAGGCCAGTGCGTCATTGTTTTTTTGTCTTTGCTACAGTGCCTTTGGACTACCCCTAGTTCACCAGTGGCAGCAAGGTGGCACATTATCCAGAGTTTTATTATACCTAATGGACAACCAGAATAATCGAGTGAAAGATGCCTCCCCTCTGAGCGCAGGAAGATTAGTATGTGTTTGTAACCCCTAGGTCTGCTGGTCCTCAACAATTAATGTTGTGCTATCACATGACTTCCTGCCCTGAAGGATATATCTCTCTCTCTCTCTCTCTCCATATATATATATACACACATACACACACAGTACAGACCAAAAGTTTGGACACACCTTCTCATTCAAAGAGTTTTCTTTATTTTCATGACTATGAAAATTGTAGATTCACACTGAAGGCATCAAAACTTTGAATTAATACATGTGGAATTATATACATAACAAAAAAGTGTGAAACAACTGAAAATACTGTCATATTCTAGGTTCTTCAAAGTAGCCACCTTTTGCTTTGATTACTGCTTTGCACACTATTGCCATTTTCTTGATGAGTTTGAAGAGGTAGTCACCTGAAATGGTTTGCACTTCACAGGTGTGCCCTGTCAGGTTTAATAAGTATGATTTCTTGCCTTATAAATGTTGGGGATTTATTCAAAATTGAAGGTATACTGAACCAGCATGGCTACCACAGCATCTTGCAGTGGCATGCTATTCCATCCGGTTTTCGTTTAGTTGGACCATCATTTATTTTTCAACAGGACAATGACCCCAAACACACCTCCAGGCTGTGTAAGGGCTATTTGACCAAGAAGGAGAGTGATGGGGTGGCCTCCACAGTCACCGGACCTGAACCCAATCGAGATGGTTTGGGGTGAGCTGGACCGCAGAGTGAAGGCAAAAGGGCCAACAAGTGCTAAGCATCTCTGGGAACTCCTTCAAGACTGTTGGAAGACCATTTCAGGTGACTACCTCTAGAAGCTCATCAAGAGAATGCAAAGCAGTAATCAAAGCAAAACGTGGCTACTTTGAAGAACCTAGAATATGACATATTTTCAGTTGTTTCACACTTTTTTGTTATGTAAATAATTCCACATGTGTTAATTCATAGTTTTGATGCCTTCAATGTGAATCTACAATTTTCATAGTCATGAAAATAAAGAAAACTCTTTGAATGAGAAGGTGTGTCCAAACTTTTGGTCTGTACTGTATATCTTAGCGTTCTGAAAAAAACACGCGCCCACATCCAGTGTGCATTGTGTTGTGGGATGAGCCAAGGTCTGCATAACTCAGTAAGGGTGTACGGGCTACTGAGGCACACTAAAGCAGAATTTTGCCAAGCCAACAGTATTTACCAAAAAAAAAAAAAAAGTAAAAAAAAAAAAAAATTAAATAAATAAAAAGGGGCAGACTCGATGGACTACTCAGTCTGTTTCTGCCGTCACTTTTCTATGTTTCTATGTCCTCTCCTCTTGTTTGCTGATCTTTCTCTCCGGTCCTTGCTCACATCCCGATATAGTGCTAGCACACTGCTCACCATGTTTGACATCTGCTAGGTTTTTCCTGCTCTGGCCCCCAGCTCTGCTGATCCTCTGCCACTCAGTCCTCTCTCCCTTCGGTCCTTACTCACCTTCTGCTATAGCATTCCCATGTTGCACACCATGTGTTTTTTCTGCTAGTTGCTCCGCTCCAGTCTGGAACCCCGCTCACTTTCCTGGTGCTCCACGCTGCACACCAGATGTGACGTCTGCACCAGACACTTCCAGAAAATATGCACATAAAACGGGAAGTGACTGCTGATGACGTCTTTCCGGTTTGCTTGTTGGTTTCCAAGTGCATCCTGGGATATCTCATACCTGCAATACCTCTAATACAAAGTGAAGCTAAAGCTGAATAAAATTGCCTCAAAAGCTTCAGGTGCTATAAGTGAGCATTGTCTTAGGACTTCTATGGAGGCTTTGGAGAGGCTTTGAAGTACCAAGAAAGCGACATGGGGTATCATTTTTGAAGTGAAACAAAGCAAACACATGTGAACAGGACTGTAAGGTAACCATTTTATTTACCAACAGGTACTTTGATCTCCATCCAGAGTGCTTTAACTGCTTCCCGACCGCGCGCCGTCTTTTCACGGCGGCAGTCGGGGAGCCCTGCGCGAATCGCCGTAAATAAACGGCGATTCGCATTTTGGCCACCAGGGGGCACCCGCCGCACTCCTGAGGAGTGTGCCCGCGGCTCGGGCGGACCCGATGTCCGCCGGCGAGCCGCGATGTCCGCCGGCGAGCCGCGATGAGCGGCTACAGGGAAAAGAACGGGGAACCGCCGATGTAAACACGGCGGTTCCCCGCCCTGTCAGTGGGGCATGAGAGATCTACTGATCCCTGTCACTGGGATCAGTTAGATCTCTCATGCCCATGTTAGCCCAACCCCCCCACAGTAAGAACACACCCAGGGAACACTATTAACCCCTAGATCGCCCCCTGCAGGTTAACCCCTTCACTGCCAATGACATTTACACAGTAATCAGTGGACATTTAAATTTCTGATCGCTGAATAAATGTCATTGGTCCCAAAAAAGTGTCAAAATGGTCCGACATGTCCCCCCCAATATCGCATTACCGCTAAAAATCGCAGATCGCCGCCATTACTAGTAAAAAATTTAAAAAAAATAAAAACCCCAGAAATGAATTCTCACCATCCGTAAACGCGGCCACTTTTGCGCAAACCAATCAATAAACGCCGATTGCAATTTTTTTTATCGCAAATATGAGGAATTATATAAATCGGCCAAAAACGGTGAAAAAAAATGTTTTTTTATATTTTTTTTTGGATTTGAATTTTAGCAAAAAGTAAGAAATTTGGGTTTTTTTGCAAAATGGTCGCTCTTCTTTTGTTTATAGCGGTGATAAGAAATGACGCAGAGGCGATCAAATACCACCAAAAGAAAGCTCTATTTGTGGGGAAAAAAGGACGCACATTTTGTTTGGGTACAACGTCTCACGACCGCGCAATTGTCAGTCAAAGCGACGCAGCGCCGAATCGCAAAAAGTGCTCTGGTCCTAAAGCTGCAAAACCTTCTGGTTGGTAAGTGGTTAAAAAAGCGTGCCCAATGCCACATTTTGAAGCAAGTGTAAATGAGCCCCTTACAGCCCCAACTCTTGTGGAAAGGTTTTCCACAAGATTTTGAATTCTGTCTGGGGAAATTTGTGCCCATTCAGCCAAAAAAAACATTTGTGAGAGCTGGTTCACAATTTGCATTCCAATTCATCCCAAAGGTATTCAGTAGGGTTGAGGTCAGGGCTTTTTGCAGGCCACTTGAGCCCCTCCACACCAAGCTCATTAAACCATGTTTTTATGGAGAGGGCTTTGTGTACAGGGGTACAGTCATGCTTGAACAGAAAAGGGCTTTCTCCAAACTGATGACACAAAGGTGGAAGTACACAACACAATTGTCTAATATGCATTTGTATGCTGTAGGATTAATAAAAAAAATACAGGAAACACCACATGCTTGTAACAGGAGTGTATAAGCACGTAATATGGAGGAGCGTATTAGATTATACTTCAGTTTTCAAAAGCTCTCTGATGTCATTTACCTTTTCCACTAGGCCACACCACTAACTTATGATGAGATTTTCACAATTGAACACCGCCAACAGGGGATGGGAAAAAAAAAAAAAAAAAGAAAGATGAGTAAGCACATTGGACAAGGGGCAGTAAATGACAATGGGCTCTGCAAGTCAATACACAGACACGAATAGTATTAGAAGTCCCATAACATTTTATTCTATTATATATTTCTCATATAGTTCTCTTACATATATATTTCTCTTAATATTAAACAAACGCACAGGGAAATTAAAATGTAGGATTATGGTCACTTTGATTTTAAACCGCCACTGCTATTTACCTACACGGTTAGCGATCAGACAATCGTAAGTGTCTACGAATTCATTCAATAAAAAAAAGAAAAAAGGTAGATTGCTTTTGCTGCTCTCTTTCTAAAAATACCAACTGTGATATGATGCTGATCCCTTCGCTTCGAAACAGGTATGCAGATTGGAAATAATGACTTGTTCAAGTCCATGTTTCAAATTATGACTAGAGGATTTGTTTCTGTGGTTGATTTTAAGGGTAGCCCATTAAAAAGCTGGAAAAACTTGTGGAGTGTGATATATATATATCCCTCCCCCTCTCCCTGTTTTATATATATATATATAAAACATGTGCCCACATCCAGTGTGCATTGTGTTGTGGGATGAGCCTAGGTCTGCATAACTCAGTAAGGGTGTACGGGCTACTGAGGCCCACTAAAGCAGAATTTTGCCAAGCCAACAGTATTTACCAACACTTGTGGTGCCTTTGGTATCACCTAGTAATGCAACATTTTCTAGAAAACAAGCACACTGTAAATCCTGCCATAGACCTGACCTTACTGCTATCCAATCCAGACATTTTGGGTGATTTTGTTTCTGTAAGAAACCCTTAGACACCTGTAAATGAAACAGGTTAATGTACACTGTGCCATCACTATATTTTTCTCCTAAAAAGGACGGCAATCATGATTGCTCATATCTCCCACATACTTCCGTCACATAGGCTAAACAGAAGCATCTGGCTGAGCCCTACAGTGACTAGACCATGTCTGCATGTATGACCAGCCTCTAGTGTCTGTGTGCTCCAGGACCCCCTGGAAGTCATGCACCTAACTCCTAGGTGTACAATTCCTTCCCTTTCCCACAATTCCCCACAGTGAATTTATAATGGCAACTATCGTCATCAGTCAGATATCGAGTGTCTGCATAAAGATAAGACAGTACTGCAAGTGTGCACACTGTGTATGTGTATATACATCAGTCAGCCATAACATTATGACCACTGACAGATAAAGGGAATATCTTGTTACAATGATATCTGAAAATTGGTGGGATATATTAGGCAGCAAGTGATGTTCTCCATGAAGTTGATGTGGTGAAAGCAGAAAAAAAAATGGGCATTGCAGTTTGTTGTGTATGGGGCTGTGAAGTCCATAGTGACCCATGTCCACAGCCAAAAACTTCTACAATGGTCACATGAACATCAGAACTGGACTACAGAGCAATGGAAGAAGGTGGCCTTCTTCTGCTGGGAAACATTGGGTCCTGCCATTCATGTGGATGTTACTTTGGTGTCCATGCCTCAATGGGTCAGGGCTGTTTTAGTAAAAGGTGAGCATACTCGATATTAGGTGGGTGCTCATAATGTTATGGCTGATTGGTATAAAAGAAAATATGTGTGTATATATATATATATATATGTACACACACATATACATACACACACTGTTCATACCCATGAGCCTATATGCCTAACCATGCTCCTGTCTACTCCATAGCACAGAAAAGGGAAGAGGGTCTGGCACATCCCTCCACTTAGAAAAGTCAGTGTTTGCCTATAGCGCAAATATGGGGTTCAGGGTGTGCCCAGGGTGTGCAAAGTCCGCTCTTAAAATTGCCTAAAATGGTATGCAGTAAAAATAAGGGAGAAGCAGAGATGGCTTTATTTGTATGGCTCAAAGGAAGAAAGAAAAAAAAAACAAAAAAAAAAACTCTCTTTCAGAGGCACCTTGACATATGTGGCTTTGGCTTTTACATGCATCTGCACGTGACTGATTATCTCTCTTCTATAGGAACTTTAGAAAATTAAGACCACTTTGTTGATGGGCTATTTCTGTGAACTTATGAGGTGCCCCTTCCACACTCCTTCCTTGCTTGTTATAAACTCACTGAGCTGCTACTTTCTCCTCCATCACACACTTAGGCAAGAAAGCTCAAGAGTGTTCTACATAACTTTGCTGTACAATGAGGTTAAACAGGATTATGCTTTGCAGAGCAATCAGAGTCAGAAGGGAAATTTTAGGTCTGGAGATGAAGTGTGTTAGGGTAATTTCTTGTCTATATGTAGCAGAGTGGAGCCGAGTCCTTCTAGATCCAGGGAATGAGAGTGGAGGAAGCTGTGGAGATGCGGAGTGCTGTCTGTGGGGTTAGGAGATCTGACATCCAGTGTCCTTCTGTGGTTTTATGTCAGGTTCCTTGATGGGCTTTACCTCCTCTTCTTTCTTGGGTTTAGCCTGGAGAAAGAAGCAACAAAAAATTAAGCTGAATGTTAGTACAACATCTTGTGCTAAGAACATCACAATTAAAGTGGTTGTAAAAGTAAAACGTTTTTTTTTCTACCTTAAACTGTTAAACACACACTGTTTAATTTACATTGTCCCTTCTATTTCTGTATATGGATGATGGCACTGTAATTATTTAAACCAGGCCTCGACAAATCCCAGGCGCCAGGTTGCATTGGCGACTGGATGAAGCGACCTGGCGCCTGGGGCTGCACTGGGGGAAGTGTCCGGACCCCGTGCGGCATCCCCCCGCGCGGACGTGCGGACTAAGAGGCCGCGGCGGCCGGTAATTGAGGCCGCGGCTTTGCGGCCTTCACAAGCTAGGCATTTTCATTGGGGAATGGGCGCCCTCTTGTGGTGGCTGTGAGAAACACAGTCACAGGCGCTCTGAGTATTTTCCCCTGCCTGCACTGTTCTCACTGCCCACCCATCTACTTCCCAGGAGGAGAAGGAGTGGACTTTTTTGTGGGCTTCACCTGGTGCCATTTGATTAAAGGTAAGTGGACAGGGAGTGTGGACAGTTCCACTTGCACCCCCACAAAAAGATATTTATGTAAATAGATGTAAAGTTTTTGTTTTTTGTTTTTTTTTTCATTGACATTGATCTATTCTCCCCGTCATGCCACAGCCACACATCCGAAGGCCCCTTTCACATGGGTAATCCGATCAGGTTCACCTGTCAGTTTTTCAGGCGGACCTGATCGCACCCTCCAGGCTCCTCTATGGAGTGGCGGGTGTCAGTGGTGACATGTCCACTGACACCCGCCGCCATCCGATCCTGTCTGCCAAAAATAGATGGATGGTGTTTCTATTTTCCTTCTGTCTGGCGGATCTGATGGGAACGGACAGTTGTTCGGTTTCCATCTGATTGCTCAGTAGAGGAGAGCAGGCCGTGTCCGCTCTGCACAGCGGAGTGATCCCTGCTGGGCAAGCGGATTCTGCTTAGCAGGGGGGCTTGTGTGAAAGTGACCTAAGGTGGCATGAGTTCCTGGATCACTAGATCTCCTGTCATCCCCACCTTGCTGCACTGTCCTTCCCAATGAGCTACTACCCATCACTCTGTCAAGCCAAGTACACACAGGCCAAATGCCGGGGGACATCGGTCAAATGAATAAAAACTGGCCACCGTTTGGCCTGTGTGTATGGCAGCTGGTCCGACAGCAGACGGCTGTTCGGCTGGCTTCTGTCAGATGAGAGTGCTGGAAAGTCAGCAACCGACTCTCAGAGCCGGTTTACACTGAGGCGACTTAAGTCGCCTGACAGGTCTTCTCCATGTAGTGCAATGGAACTGTTCTAATAGGAGCGACTCAGACTCAGAAAAAGGTTCCTGTACTACTTTTGGGGCGACTTGCATTGACTTCTATTACAGAAGTAATTTGCAAGCCGCGCTGAAGTCACACTGTGCGGGGTCGCGATGAGTCGCCCCACAATTCGGATCGCCTCAGTGTGAACCGGCTCTCAATCAGCACTCTCAGCCAATGGCCAAACCTCTGTCAGTACACAATAGCTCAGTAGGTGAGATTTATGTACTAGCGTCAGATTGTTAGTACAGCGTCTCAGAGCTGAGCTGTTCGTTTTTTTTTTTTCGTTCAACCTGTTAGATTGAACGAAAAAAAAAAAAACTGATCGTGTGTACCAGGCTTTACATGTATATGGTGGCCAGGTAACAGACAGGCTATGACGCTGCCTACATTTAAGATCGGTAATTTTTGTAATTGAAAATAAAGCTTTATTGTTCGTTAACAAAAACTGGCTCCTAACTTTTTTAGCTGGCTCCTAGATTCCAAGTAAATTTGTCAAGCCCTGATTTAAACCCAAAAGTGAAACTTCCGTTGATCGGTTTCCTCCCCCCTCAGGTGTCACGTTTTGACAGGTGTCCTTTTCCCCAACATCTGGGAGCCCGAACCACGTCAGCAGCCTGGCTCCCCCTTGCTCTGCTACTGGCCACCGGGCAAATAGGAGAGTGCAGTGGAGCCTCGCACATGCTCAGTAGGGCTCCCGGTGTGAAGCTGTAATGCTACACTGCCGGGTTCCCTTACAACATCAGCTGCGGTGCTGACATCGCTGGAATCCAGGAAAGGTAAGAGTCCGAATATTAAAAGTGAGCAGTTACAGTATGTGTAGCTGCTGGCTTTTCATTTTTGCAGGGGTAGGCAGACCTCTTCTTTAACCTCCTTGACGGTATTCCCGAGTGTGGCTCGGGGGAAGTTTTCACTGCAAATAGCGGTAACCCCAAGCCACACTCGGGATAGCATCGCTGGATCCAAGGCTGGGTTACTTATCTTGTCCCCTGAATCCAGCAATGTACCTCCACTATGTCTGCGAGCTGGGCCCTCCGCCCGATGCCTCTGTGTGGGCTTCGGGCTTCGTTCCCTGTGAGCGTCGCACAGGGGCAGAGCCTGGCGGGAAATTGAAAAAGTGAAACACACAGTAAGCATACAGTACATTTTAATCTGTAAGATTACATTACTGTATGAAATCATTTCACATCCCCTTTGTCCCTAGTGCTTTGTCCAGTGCCCTGCATGCACTTTTATATTATATGTCATTCTTTCTGCCTGGAAACTTGAGAATGTCCATGGCATAAAACAGCGTCCCCTTGCGTCAAAAACGTTTTTTTAATCAGCTAGAAAACACCGATAGTATATATTATAATTTATGATTTCGTTATTTCAAACTTTATCATACCCGGGATGTCTACTAGACTCTTGTCTTAAGTGAGTTATTCCTAAGAATTACAGGCCTATAACATAAAACGCCAAATTTCTATGCGAAAAAATGTACCACTTTGAGACGCAAAAATCTGACATAATCATACCGCCAGGGAGGTTAAGGACCGAGCCTTTTTTTGAGATTCAGTGTTTACAAGTTAAAATTCGTTTTTTTTTTTTGCTATAAAATTACTTAGAACCCCCAAACATTTTACATTTTTTTTCCTAACATCCGAGCATAAAATGGCGGTTGTTGCAATTCTTTATTTCACACCATATTTGTGCAGTGGCCTTACAAGCGTGATTTTTTTTAATTAAAAAAATAATACCAGAGTAAAGTTAGCCCAATTTGTTTCTATATTGTGAAAGATAATGTTACACCGAGTAAATTAAGACCCAACATGTCACGCTTCAAGATTTCACCCGATCGCGGAATGGCGACAAACTTTGGCACTTAATAATCTCCATTGGCGACGTTTAAAAATTCCTACAGGTTACCAGTTTTGAGTTACAGAGTATGTCTAGATCTAACATTATTGCTCTCGCTCTAACGATTGCGGCGATACCTCACGTGTGGTTTGAACACCGTTTTCATATGCAGGTGGGACTTACGTATTCATTCGCTTCTGCACCCAAGCTCGGTGGGACGGGGCGCTTTACATTTTTTTTCTTATTTATTTTACTTTTAAACGATCCTTTAAAAAAAAAAAAATTGATCACTTTTATTCCTATTACAAGAAATGTAAACATTCCTTGCAATAAAAACAAAGCATGCCAGGACCTCTTAAATATGAGATCTGGGGTCAAAAAGACCTCAGGTCTTATATTTACACTTAAAAGCAATAACAAAAAAAAGAAAAAAAAAAAAAAAAAAAAAAAAAAAAAA
>BLSH010438449.1:171236-194335 GCA_018402905.1 Glandirana rugosa | reverse complement strand
GAACAGTTACTTCCCGACGCAGATAGTCACTTGAGTCTCTTTTCCTAAAATGCCATTCAAGAATTATTTGAACTTACCGTAAAATCCTTTTCTCTGAGTTCACTGATAGACGCAGCCCTTCATTGACAAGTGGGGTTTATGCACATCCTACCAGGAGTAGACTAGGCAAATAGAAAAAAAGCAAGCTGACCCCTCCCAGGGGGCCGTCCTCACTCGGCATGTAACCCCCCTGCTCTTTATAGCATATCAGTTCGTAAACAAGCCGTACAACGCAACACAGAGGGGTGGGTACTGCGTCTGTCAGTGAACTCAGAGAAAAGGATTTTACGGTAAGTTCTTAATAAAATTCCTTTTTCTCTTAAGTTCACTGACAGACGCAGCCCTTCATTGACAAGTGGGGATGTCCCAAAGCAGTGTCATACAAGAGGGGTGGGTAACCAACAACAACTGTACCCAACAGAATCCTCTCAGGAGGCGCCAGCCACGCCTACACTGCCACCTGTAAAACTTTACGGCCAAAAGCAGCATCCGCAGATGCGGACACATCAACTTTGTAAAACTTGCAAAAGTGTGCACCGAGGCCCAAGTAGCCGCCTTGCACACCTGGGACACCGAAGCCTGGTGTCTGAAAGCCCAGGAAGTGCTAACTGCCCTGGTGGAATGAGCCGTTACTGGAAAAGGGGGGACTTTACCCCGAACAGTATACGCATGGGTCACGGTCTGTCTGATCCAACGGGAAACAGTAGCCGACGAGGCCGCCAACCATTTGCGCGGACCTTCCGTCAGCACAAAAGCCCCGAAAGGAAGCTGTAGCCGCCAAATACACCCGCAAAGCCCTCATGACATCCAAAGAATGTAACTCAAATTCCTTGGGATGCGACGGGTCCGGACATAATGAAGGAAGAACAATATCCTCATTAATGTGGAAAGAAGAGACCACCTTCGGCAGAAACGAAGGGGAAGGTCGCAAGACTGCCTTGTCCTTATGCAGGACCAAGTAGGGAGACTTGCAGGACAACGCTGCCAACTCAGACACCCGCCTAGCGGATGTAATGGCCCCCAAGAAAGCCACTTTCTGCGACAGCAATTGTAAGGGAATATCCCTGATCTTCTCATATGGCGGTTTCTGCAGTACAGAAAGTACCAAATTCGTATCTGAGGAGCCACATGGCGTACACCCTGTACAAATGTACGTATCAACGAATGTGACGCCAAAGGCCGTTGAAAGAGAATCGCCAGAGCCAAAATCTGACCCTTGAGAGTACTCAATGCCAATTTGTTATCCAGGCCCTGCTGCAAAAAAGCCAGGACCCTGGACACAACGTAAGAGCGAGGGTTCCAACCCCCCGCCTCACACCAGGCAATATAGGCCTTCCAGGTGTGATGATAAATCTTGCGCGAAGTACACTTGCGCGCTTTAAGCATGGTAGGGATCACGGAGTCAGCGACACCCCTATCCCTCAACAC
Source organism: Glandirana rugosa (assembly GCA_018402905.1). Taxonomy (NCBI): domain Eukaryota; kingdom Metazoa; phylum Chordata; class Amphibia; order Anura; family Ranidae; genus Glandirana; species Glandirana rugosa. The sequence goes on along the minus strand of BLSH010438449.1, from coordinate 192,868 downwards.
CTGGGACTCAATAGCCAAGCCGTCAAAGCCAGCGAGGGTAAAGCAGGGTGCAGGATGGGTCCCTGCGACAGGAGATCTTCTCGCAACGGAAGACGCCAGGGAACATCTGTGACCATCTGCACCACGTCGGTGTACCAAGGGCGCCGAGGCCAATCTGGAGCTACCAGGATTGTCGGAATCCCTTCCGCTTCTATCCTGCGCAGTAGCCGCGGTAGAAGCTTGAAGGGAGGGAAGACGCGCAGGAGCCGATACCGACCCCAAGGCGCTACCAACGCATCCGTGGCGGCCGCCAACGGGTCCCTTGTTCTGCACACGAAGGTCTGCACCTTGTGATTGAACCTGGACGCCATGAGGTCCACGTCTGGCGTGCCCCACTTGTGGCAAATCTGGCGGAACACCTCTGGATGTAGGGACCATTCCCCCTGATCCAGTGTCTGAAAAAGTCCGCCTGCCAATTTTCTACGCCCGGAACGTAAATGGCGGAGATTGCCGGCACGTGAAGTTCTGCCCATCTCAGAATGAGAGCCGGTTCTGTAGCCACTGTCGAACTCCTCGTTCCGCCCTGATGGTACACGTACGCCACTGCCGTGGCATTGTCCGACTGAACCCGAACCGGGAGGCCGCGCAGCCTTACCATCCAGTGGGAGAGGCAGAGCCTGATCACCCTCAACTCCAGCACATTGATCGGAAGGTGGGATTCCTGCGCCAACCAATGGCCCTGAGCAGACAGCTGCCCCAGGACCCCCCCCCAGCCCGATAAGCTGGCGTCTGTCATGACTATCGACCAATTCAGGGGGAGGAAAGACTTCCCCCAACGTTAGAGCCGGGGCCCGAAGCCACCAGGTTAATGATCCTCTGGTCTGATGATCCAATCTGATCAGCTGGTCCAGGGACAGCGGAGACTTGTCCCACTGTGACAGAATCGCTCGCTGTAGGAGCAGAGTGCGACTCTGGGCGTAAGCCATCGAAGGCTGAAACCATGAGCCCCAACACCCGCATACAGAACCGTAAGGAGGACCACTGGCGTGACAGCAGGGTTTGCACCGCTGCTTGCAGTGTCAGCAACTTGGCCGGAGGTAAGAACACCTTCACCTGCTTCGAGTCCAGAATCAGACCCAGATATTCCAGGCGACAAGACGGGGTCAACTTCGACTTCTGCAGGTTGATCAGCCAGCCGAAGTTTATCAACGAGGCCATGGTGATAGCCACGTTCTCCTCCAGAGCAGAGGCAGACCCGCTCTCAGGAGTAAGTCATCGAGGTATGCTACCACAGCAATGCCTCTCTGCCTCAATAGCGCCAGCACCGGAGCCACCAGCTTGGTGTATACCCGAGGAGCCGAGGCCAGACCGAAGGGAAGTGCCACAAATTGGTAATGTAGATCTCCCACTGCAAAGCGCAGGAAGCGCTGGTGCCGGAGACAAATGGGAACATGGAGGTACGCGTCCCTGATATCCAGAGACGCCATGAAGTCCCCTTGGTGCAGGGCGGCCACTACCGAACAGACAGATTCCATCCTGAATTTTCGCACCTTCACAAAGTGGTTCAGCGATTTTAGGTCCAGAACTGGCCTGACTCCACCCTTTTTGGGTACCACAAAAAGATTTGAATAGAAGCCGCCGAACCTTTCCAGCGGAGGTACCGGCACAATTACCCCTTGTTCGGAAAGCATCTGAACAGCCTCTAGGAGAGCCTCCCGACGCCCCTGAGAGATCTCAAGTTCGATGGGAAGAACCTGTCTGGGGGTAGAGTGCTGAACTCTATCCTGTACCCGGAGGACACCACTTCCCGCACCCATCGGTCGGAAATGCGGGCAGTCCACCTGTCTGCGAACCCCAGAAGCCGGCCCCCCACCCGAGAGTCGGGCGGGGGCAACCCATCATGCGGAGGACGACTTATCCTCCGTCTTTTCTCTCTTGCGCTGCCAGGGCCGTTTACTGGACCTCGAGGCAGACTTGCCAGGCCTTGAGCCCTTGCCCGCTGCACCAGGCGCACGAAAAAACCTCTTCTGACCCGAAGAAGCAGGACCCTGCTTACGGCGGAACTCCGCCGCCTGGGCTCCGGGAGAAAAGTACTCTTCCCTCCGGTGAAATCCTTAATGATTTCATCCAACTGCGCCCCAAAGAGCTGACCGCCCTGAAAGGGAAGATCCATGAGGCCCTTCTTAGACACGTGGTCACCCAACCAACAGCGTAACCACAGCACCCGTCTGATAATGACTGCGAAAACAGACATCTTACACAGCATGGGAAGCAGGTCCAAAGCTGCGTCACACAGGTACCGAAGACCCTGTATCAGATGGTCTACTCGCTGTGACACCTCAAGCGAGCTCCCGCAGCTCAACTCATTGTGCAACTCTCGGTAAGGGACTGTGCCACCGTGGCTGAGGCCAGGGCTGGTCTCATGGTCAAGAACAATGCCTTGGACACCGCCTCCGTCCGCCTATCGGCCGGATCCTTAAAAGAGGGAGACCCCTCCAAGGGGATGGTCGTTGCCTTATTCAGGCGAGCCACCGGAGGGTCCACTGTGGGGGGATGCCCACTTCTTCACAAAACTACCTTGAAAGGGATAGCGTACAGCGAAACGTTTGGGCAAGGAAAAGGAATTCTGCGGACGCTGCCATTCCTTATAGACCAGCTGGTCAAAGAACTGATCATAGGGGTAAGCCCTAGGGGACCTAGATGGCTTAAAAGACCCACAAAAGGTATGCAGTCTCCTGCGACTCCCCGGCTTGGTCCAGTCGCAAGGGCGCACGAATATTGGTGATCAGGATGGCCACCAGCGCCCTCTCGCATGCTACCGAGGCCCCCTGGTCTTACTTGCCATCCGAGGGCTCCAGTTCCCCATCTGAGAGCTCCACGGGGGTCCCCGTGACCACTGAGGCCACTTCCGGTTCAGACTCCTCCCCCAATGAAGGTGGACGCTTTTTGGGGACCCCCTTAGCACGGCACGGCACCTCCCAGGGAAAAAATTCCCCCAATACGGATCTTAGCTGGTCCAGGGGAACCAGAGTCCACAGCGCAGGTTGCGCTTCCACCAACTCCTCCTTGGAGGGACCCGCAGGTTCAGCCGTCATTGCGCCACCGGATACTGACAGGCAAAAAAAAACCCTGACACTCCCACAATGCAGCCCCACCACTGCCCCACAGATCCACCAGGAAACACCCAGGAGGACTGCACCCACCGTTACCAGCACCCCAGGGAGAACTCAGCTATACTTGCTGTGTGATTGCCCCTCAAGCGCTGCCTCCCAGTAGGAGCGCAATGACCGCCAGTCAGGAGCCTGCGCCGCCCTGTGCCATCCACGCTGTCCCAGAGTGAAAGAGGAAGCATCGGCATCAGCCGCACGTTTTCATCCCCAGGCACATCCAAAATGGCCGCCGAGCGGTCACAAGAGGCCAAAGCCTGTTACACAGGCCGCGACTACAGCAAAATGGCCGCCGGTACATCACTAGAGGCCAAAATAGCCCACAAAATGGCAGCGGATTGCCACATGCCGGTTTTAAAGCGTGGGGTGCGGTGCGGGTAAAGGGGGGGTGTAGGAGGGAGTGATCCGAGCAAGGACACCCAGGGGGACCTGAAGTCCTAGAAACCCTCCACCGGCCGGCCTAATCCGCTAAAAATGCCCAGCCCCCACCTCCGCGCCCCTAGGGGGGGAGAGAGGGGGTCACTCACCAATCCGACAGGCGTAGCGGGTAGCCACCCGGTTGCAGACCTTCCTCCCATCTGTTGGAGAGGGATGCTGCAGGTCAAGGGCCTCTGGACGGGAGCAGAGGCCGGTCACTGGGCGCAAGTGGGGATCACCCACTGGCCACCCGCACGGAATGGGTACGATGCGGCAGACCCCGCCGGGGCTAAGGGTAGCTCGCATCGGTCGGCCGCGCTAGGGAAAGTTCAGGATTCGGGATATCCTCTATGCCCCAGCCAGCTACTTGATAGCAGTCTTCTATCAGATAGCTTGAAAGCCCAAAGAAGAAACGATCTGTGGAACCGCAGGTCCCAGCAGGGAACAAGGTCTAACTCCTTGCACTAGGCATAATAAAATTGATATGCTATGCAGAGCAGGGGGGGTTATATGCTGGAGTGAGGACGGCCCCCTGGGAGGGGTCAGCTTGCTTTTTTTCTATTTGCCTAGTCTACTCCTGGTAGGATGTGCATAAACCCCACTTGTCAACGAAGGGCTCTTACGTGAACGTAAGAGAAAAAAAGTCTCCTTTAAGAGCTATGGGAGAAAGTGACGTTTGAAGTCGTTTCCGCCAGTCAATGCTATGGAGCCGAGTGGGTAGCATCTTCTGCTCACTCGGCTCACAGACACTGGGGGGGGGCGGACCTGGTCGCCTCCAATGCTACCCGTGGGTCCGGTAAGTGGTGGAGACGACGGAAAAGTGGCGGGGGGCACCTCTCCCGCCACTGATAAAACTGATTTTGTGGCGAAACCGCCGCAGAGACCACTTTTATTGGAAACAGAAACGGCCGCTGAAAAAAAAAAAACAATACCGGGGTTATAGTAGCTATCTGCTACCATAAAAACGGTATTCCACTTCAAAGGACCGCCGTATATACACAATCGACGGTCTGGAAGTGGTTAATAAAAAAAAAAAAATCTAAGTACCTTTTTCTTAATTGATATATAGCTGTCACATGGCCCAGCTCTTTCCCAGCCTGTCTGCAGGGAACCATAAGCAGGAGGAACTTCTAGTCCTCTGCTGCTGGTCACATGTTCAAAAAAAAAAAAAAACACACAAAAAAAACCCCCAACAAAACAACAAAAAAAAAATATACAGTGCCTTGCGAAAGTATTTGGCCTCCTTTGAACTTTGCTACCTTTTGCCACATTTCGGGCTTCAAAGATATACAACTGTAATTTTTTTGTGAAGAATCAACAAGTGGGACACAATCATGAAGTGGAACGAAATTTATTGGATATTTCAAACTTTTTTAACAAATAAAAAACTGAAAAATCGGGCGTGCAAAATTATTCAGCCCCTTTACTTTCAGTGCAGAAAACTCTCTCCAGAAGTTCACTGAGGATCTCTGAATGATCCAATGTTGACCTCAATGACTAATGGTGATAAATAGAATCCACCTGTGTGTAATCAAGTCTCCGTATAAATGCAGCTGCACTGTGATAGTCTCAGAGGTCCGTTTAAAGCGCAGAGAGCATCATGAAGAACAAGGAACACACCAGGCAGGTCCGAGATACTGTTGTGGAGAAGTTTAAAGCCGGATTTGGATACAAAAAGATTTCCCAAGCTTTAAACATCCCAAGGAGCACTGTGCAAGCGATAACATTGAAATGGAAGGAGTATCAGACCACTGCAAATCTACCAAGACCTGGCCGTCCCTCTAAACATTCAGCTCATACAAGGAGAAGACTGATCAGAGATGCAGCCAAGAGGCCCATGATCACTCTGGATGAACTGCAGAGATCTACAGCTGAGGTGGGAGACTCTGTCCATAGGACAACAATCAGTCGTATACTGCACAAATCTAGTCTTCATGGATGAGTGGCAAGAAGAAAGCCATTTCTTAAAGATATCCATAAAAACTGTTGTTTAAAGTTTGCCACAAGCCACCTGGGAGACACACCAAACATGTGGAAGAAGGTGCTCTGGTCAGATGAAACCAAAATCGAACTTTTTGGCAACAATGCAAAACGTTATGTTTGGCGTAAAAGCAACAAAGCTCATCACCCTGAACACACCATCCCCACTGTCAAACATGGTGGTGGCAGCATCATGGTTTGGGCCTGCTTTTCTTCAGCAGGGACAGGGAAGATGGTTAAAATTGATGGGAAGATGGATGGAGCCAAATACAGGACCATTCTGGAAGGAAACCTGATGGAGTCTGCAAAAGACCTGAGACTGGGACGGAGATTTGTCTTCCAACAAGACAATGATCCAAAACATAAAGCAAAATCTACAATGGAATGGTTCACAAATAAACATATCCAGGTGTTAGAATGGCCAAGTCAAAGTCCAGACCTGAATCCAATTGAGAATCTGTGGAAAGAACTGAAAACTGCTGTTCACAAACGCTCTCCATCCAACCTCACTGAGCTCGAGCTGTTTTGCAAGGAGGAATGGGCAAAAATTTCAGTCTCTCGATGTGCAAAACTGATAGAGACTTCCCCAAGCGACTTACAGCTGTAATCGCAGCAAAAGGTGGCGCTACAAAGTATTAACTTAAGGGGGCTGAATAATTTTGCACGTCCAATTTTTCAGTTTTTTATTTGTTAAAAAAGTTTGAAATATCCAATAAATTTCGTTCCACTTCATGATTGTGTCCCACTTGTTGATTCATCACAAAAAATTACAGTTTTATATCTTTATGTTTGAAGCCTGAAATGTGGCAAAAGGTCGCAAAGTTCAAAGGGGGGGGCGAATACTTTCGCAAGGCACTGTATCAGCCTTTGTAATACAGAGTAAAAATAAATAAATAAAAATCAATAAACGGTTTTAAATTGGCATTCAAATATATATTTGAAATCAAATCTTTATTATTTTTTGGCAATAAGATGGTGTGGGTGGATTTCTGCCAGTCATATGCTGTGTCACGCCCTTCCAGCTTGTGTTTTAGAATAGAGAAGAGGGAGGTGAAGCCCCTGTCAATCAAGATGTAATATCCCACCCCCCCCATGTGCTTAGCTGGTTAGTGGCCATGGAGGAGGGAGGGAGTGGGCTGTCATTTACCACTGTGTATACGCCCAATGTGTGACTCTATAGTCCCATGGGCTGCTCAGGTGTGATAGGGAGGAAATACTCAGCATAGAAAAACACTGAAAACTGAGCATGTGTAGCGCTGCCAACACAGCTGCAAAATCCCTAGCTGAATCGGGGACATAAACAGAAGGTGGAGATAGAGAACAGCAGGATCAACCAGGTTTTTTGCAGAATACAGAGAACAAATCTCATAGTGGCTGAGTGAGTATGAACATCATGTATTGATAGTTTTTTTATTATGAGGGTTTAGTGACAATTTAAATCATTCTCTGCATTAAGGTAAAAAACATTTAACAGTGGCTCCCCCCAGCCCCCCTAAATACTCACCTGAACTCGGCCCAGCTTTGTGCCTGTCTGCAGCAGCTCTTTTCCCTTCTCCTGGCTCTCAAAGGATTGGCTGAGAGCAGTGGGAGTCGTGGGCTCCTGTTGCTGTCAGTCAAAACCTGTGAGCCGAGGTGGAGCCGAGCCGAGGTGTGTGTGTGTGTGTGTGTGTGTGTGTGTGTGTGTGTGTGTGTGTGTTTGTTTTTTTAAATTCAAGCACAGTAACTAATAAATAATAAGTAAAACATATTAAACTGCTGAAAAATAGCAAGCACCTCAAGGAACAGATCTTCAACAGCCTACAAGTTATTATTACCACTACTGCCAAATTGCAGGTATTCAGATATTCAAAGCTTCGGCACTTCTTGATTGTGTCAGAGCTTGCCTGCCCCATACTTGCTCCTGAACATTACTACTGGCCAGTAAACAAGTTCATCATAGAGATGGGCCAATAGGAATGTGTAGGAGGTGGGACAGAGAGCTGGGTTAATTAAAAAATACAGCTAAATGACTTTGATATTGTATAGTGAGTGAATGTGATCTTCACACATGAAGTGTATTACTGGTTTTACATACACTTTAAGAGCATTAGACTCTGGATTTAATATGGACACATATCTATATAGCACCAATAATTGAGGCAAAAAAGGATGAGTATGGGATTTTTAAATGGTGCTGAATTTCATATATTTACACATGGAATATGACAGATTAAAAAGTCAATATTGTATTTAATAGCAATACTTAAAAACATAGTGTGTTAAAATATATCCACATTTATACACAAAGTAGAAGATATAAATAGAATGCAAGATTTAGTCCTGACCTCGCAACATAAACGCGAACAATACACTAAGACATGGGGAGCATGGAATATGTTCCTCCTTTCTGACGAAGGCAAAGCCCTTTTCGAGCAAACTACCCCATGATAATCTGATCTGACCAATAGCCAAAGGTATTTGGCATCTCCGTTGTCCCTCCGTACAACCCCCCCCCTCCCCACTCCTCCTCCCACCCCCTCCCTCTCCTCTCTTTTCATGTGGTCCTTTCTATTCTCTTTGTTTTATTCTCCCTTTCTTGATCACCCTCCTCGCTCATTTTCATTTCTTTGTTTTACCCAGTACAACTTATTATCCTTACTACTCTTTTTTTCCTTTTTTCTCTTTCTTCTTTATGATCAGTAAATGGAAAATGTAGTCGGGCTGGGGTTCTGCAATGTTACTTGGATCATGATGAAAGCAGTCCCAGATACACTTTCAATAAGTGGAGATGTTGCAAAGGGCCACGTTAACCCGTGTCCTAGAATGTACTACGCACAGACGCTTAAGATATAATTGTAATCGACTTACTATTTCCTTGCTGCACCTGACTATGTACTGTTTATGTTGTTTTACCCTTGCCGGACACTGGCAATAATAAACATTATATTTGAAAAAAAAATATATCCACATTTGTTACATAACCGTTGGTGCATTCATAGATGCGGCAGTGCGACAATGTGAATTCGCAACATGTTTCCCCCTCTGGGGCTTCCTCAGGGGAATTTCCAGCTGCCGATAGTCTAGAAATTATATGTATATTTTGTTAATAGACTATTATATTCTAATATAATTTCTAGACTATTGTCGGCTAAAAAATCCTACGAGGAAGCCCCAGTGGGCGAAACAGGTTGGGAATTCCATATATGAATGCACCAACGGTTATGTAACAAATGTGTGCATATATATTAACACAATATCATTTTTAAATATTGTAATCAATAAATGTCGAATTTTTAATCTGTCATGTTCCATGTGTAAATATATGAATTTCAGCACTATTTAAAAATCCCATATTCATCCTTTTTTGCCTAGTTTTAGAGCATTAAAGGGGTTGTAAAGCTTTGGTTTTTTTTTAAATAACAAACAAGTTATACTTGCCTCCTCTGTACAAGGGTTTTTCACAGAGTAGCCCCGATCCTCTTCTTCTGGGGTCCCCCAGCGGCACTCCTGGCTCCTCCCTGCATCGAGTGCCAACACGGAGAAGCGATTTCCCTGGGGACACTCGTGCGGGCGCGATCCCTTGTCCTGCTGCTGCGTCCATTGACACAGACAGCAGGACTCAGCCCCGCTCCCCTGGCCCTTGCATCATTGGATTTGATTGACAGCAGCCAGAACCAATGGCTCCTGCTGCTATCAATCTATCCAATGAGGACCCGAGACACCGGCTGGAGCAGGTGTGTTCGTCCCCGTCACTGGAATGATTGGGCTCAGGCAAGTAAAAAGGGGGGCTGCTGCACTACAGGTTTTTCACCTTAATGCATAAAATGCATTAAGGTGAAAAACTGCAAGAGTTTACAACCCCTTTAATATATAGAGCATACCACAAGCCAAATAAAGATATAGCATTTTCCAGCACAATACACACACACTGAGAAAAGTACATTAGGGAAGACATAAGGAGAAATTCTTACACCATCATCTTTTGGCCTTTTGGTCAGGTCGAAGCCGGCTTGGGTTTCCTGGGTCCATAGCGGGCTCATTGCAGGAAATTCGAATGGCACAGGTTCCACCAGGCCGTAATTGGCCTTAAGCTCCATTTCTGGTAACTCTGTCGGGACCTTCTGGAAATAGCTGTACCAAAGAGGCATGTCATTTGTATAAAATGATAGCAAACTATAAAGACTACAGCCACACAACCACAGGTACTCATTTGCCAAAGGTCAGAATTAATACTTCACCTTTTTTCAAGGGAAATATCAATTTCAAGATGTTTGCCCAGTTTTAAAAGCTGCTCTGGGCACATTATTTTATCCTTAGAAGGATACAGTAAAAATAATTTAATGATATTAACTCAAGCAGACAGGCTTCATCAAATTATAAATCACCACCTGTTAATTTAACCGCTTCAGTACTGGGCACTTTTATCCCTTTCCTGCCCAAGCCAATTTTCAGCTTTCAGCGCTGTCACACCTTGAATGACCATTGCGCGGTCATATAACACTGTACCCATATGAAATTTTTATCTTTTTTTTTTTTTTTAAATTACACAAATATAGCTATTCATTTGGTGGTATTTAATCACCTTGGGGCTTTTTATTTTTTGTTTAAAAAAACTAAACAAGACCAAAAATTTTGAAAAAAAAAAAAGAAGGTTTCTGTCAGAAAAATTGTGTAAATAAGTAATGATGTGTGCTGATGAGGCTGCACTGATGAGGCGGCACTGAAGGGCACTGATGAGGTGGCACTAATATACCGCACTGATAGGCGCCATGGATAGGCGGCACTGAAAGGCAGTACAGATTGGCATTACTGATGAGCACTGTTGGGGCTGCACTGATGTCATATGACATCGTGCCAGAATTAGAGAGCATCCTACCAGCCATCATTTGTCTATAGGACAGGCGGGAGGTAGTTAAACAAAGTTTTTGCCAATAAATGTGCAACCATATCCTGAAAAGCTGCCTGTGGACATTTATAATCTGCCTGCTACCTGCTGTGGAAGGGAAGTATTGTACAGACATCCCTGGCCCAAGCATCTCAGAATACAAGAATAGTGGCAGGGTAGAGGAAATCTGGCTCAGCTGATCAACTCTCCCCCCCTAAAAAGAAGGCTCAGATAGGGATATCTGCTGTGACAGAGGAGTCTGGTGATATGAGCATTCCCCAATCCAAATGTAAAAAGATGTACTGGGTAATGATCCCAGGCATGCCATAAATAAAACCTCCATGCTCAGGTGTGGTGCTTAGAAGTAAAAATGACTCTCCCCTTGGCTAAATCTTATAGATATAGCGCACAACCGTCTTGCTGCCCCCTCAGGATGCATATCTAGAGATGCAGATGAGAATGCCTCCAAATCACCATAGGGAAGACCTCATAGCATCTAAAGATTTAACGCGTTTTGAGGGTCAATGCAGTGGCTCTGAAGAAGAGGGCTTGATCCTTGAAACGCGTTAGCCATCTTTAGACGCTATGAGGTCTTCCCTATAGCGATTTGGAGGCGTTCTCATCTGCATCTCTAGATAAGCTAGTACAGGGGTAGGCAACCTTAAAGAGGTAGCGATCTACCTGAACAACATGGTAGAAGTCAAGGATCACCGGGCACAGTGTCGTCTCCTCACACCCAATTTAAACCTCTAATTGCCGTACTATCAAGCCGCAATTGCGAGCACTGCACGGCAATCATGGGCTTAAATCAGGTGGTGAGGAAGCAACATATTGCCTCCTCACCACCTGTCAAACACACTCAAATCACTTTTCAGAGGAGCAGCAGTGCCTGAGTGGCACCCTTAGGGCTTGTTCACACATAAACTTGGGGGGGGGGGGGGGGGAAACCCTGCGGTTGAGGTGTACATATGCCACAGCAGGAATCAAGCCCCCTGTTGCTTTTGGTGGCTACTACCGCCTGCCAATCGCAACCCATTCAAGTAAATAGGGACAATCTGCAAGTGCCCTGCAACTGCATGCTTCTGTGGGGTCCAAGGGGTTAAAGCAGGTGGTGAGAAAGCAACACAACACTGTTGGCTTTAACCATATATTTGCTGTACTGTACAAGGTTGCAGGGCACTTGCAGAGCGGCCTCATTCACTTGAATGGGTCATGCTTGACAGGTGCTACACCCACCAACCATGACAGGGCATATATCTCCTGCTGCGGCATGTGTACACCCCTGGCCACTGCAGCTAAAGGGGGTGCTGTTGGGACAGGGGTGATAAAAACACACCTTAACTATGGGTTTTTCCCACCCCCCAAACTGCAAATGTAAATGAACCCTTACGGTTCTGATCCCCCTATAATGCGGCTTTCACACTGATGCGCTTCGGTTTACCTGCACCCCGGGTTCAGCGCAGTGCGTCTGCAACTTTCCTGGGTGAGCTGCGCTTTGCCATAAACTTCTATTATATCCTGCAGGTGTGGTGCACTTTCTGAAAGTGCACCAAACCCTCAGGATTTAATATAAGTCTATGGCTAAGTGCAGCAAACCCACAGGGAAAGCTGCAGCTATACTGCACTGCACCTGTGGTGTGACTAAAGCAGCCCTATAATATTATGCCCAGTGTATTGCTTCACACTGACCCGACGAGCTCTTCTTTCCTGCTGCCAGAACCACTCTGGAGACCTCTAGCTGGGATAAAAGGTGGAGTGCAATTGGTATCTCTCTGCATGGGACAGGAACTGGAACTACAGAGGAGGTATCAGCTTATACGGCACTTGTTCCCTACTAAAGCTCCAACTTTACAAGTAGTCCCTCTGCATTACACTTTGTTTGATGCTCTGGGATGGCGGTCAGCAAGCCCAGAATGCGCTCTACCAGTCACCTGTTCACAATCTACTGGTTGCTGACCCCCGTGCTAGTGTATGACATGCATTTGTGAGTATTCACTTGTTATTTATTTCTTAATAAAAATCTATTTATGGTAATGCACTAGGTCGGTGCGCCCTCTCCTTTGTTGTTTTGTCATGTTCTCCAGTAACCAGACAACTATACTGAGCCAGCTTGAAACTCGGTTTCGGTCTATGAAGGATCAAAATCCAGAATTAACCATCCATTGAGATTCCTCTTGCACAATAAATTCAAACCCTGATGAAGGGGGATTTGTGTATGACCCCTGAAACTTATTGGCTGTCATCGCTTCAAGTAAACTCTTTTAATGTAACAAATAAAAATTTCCACTGGACCAACCATGGCAGGCTTGGTGCTCTCATCCTTTCATACAAGTTGAATGGGCAGGCACCAATGTCTGTAAGTTTACATAAGGCAGGATAAGACACAGGGAGGCTTACACAATGATTTAGTATGATGGATAGACTCAAAGTTATAAAAAGCGTTAGTGTCAGAGATAGATATTAGGGTTACAGGGAGTGGTAAGCCGGGTTCACACATATGTGGCCCCGGGTTCATGCCTGGCGTCTGGTGCATCCCTGTTCACTGGTTCAGGTGTGTATCCGGTCTGAATTTTTGCCTGAATTCACACCTGAATCGGACCCAAAGACGCACTGGACCCTTTTTGAATGGGGACTGTGGCCACCCCAGACCTGTGTGAACCAGCTCCATTGAGAGCCAGTCACACACACCTGTCATGTGAATTGGATGTGGGGAAACCCAAATCCAATTCGCTTATGTGTGAACCCAGCCTTAGGCTGGATTCACACCTATGCATTTTTAGTGCTTTTTGCAGATTTGCACTACAGAACTTGTTCCATAGGAAACCATGTTAAATGAACTGCAGTGCAAATCTGCAAAATGCAAAAAAGCACTAAAAATGCATAGATGTGAATCAGATCTTAGTGTTAGAATAAAGGCTAATCTGGAGGATACAGGGAAGGTTAGTGTTAGAGTTATAGCAAAGGTTAGTCCGGGTGTAACAGACAGGGTTAGGGGGCCTTAGGGTAGGTCCCATATATACAAAATTACAGAAAAGGAACTATGACTCACATGAATCCATTCTCCCTTTGGCACTTCTCTAGCGTATTCTTCACCTGTGTCCCCAGCTTCCTAAAGAACAAATGTCCTGAGGGTTTGGCTGTGGTTCCGGGACCCTTTGTCTGCCCATAAGCCTTACACAAAGCTTCTGCTTTACCGTAAACTGCATAAAAGAAAAAAAAGTACCCATAAGTAAACTTACAGCTTCCCCTTTAAAGTAAAACACTGGGCAAAATAAAAAATGACACATGATGCAGTTGGATGGGATTTACTAAAATTGGAGAGTGCAAAATGGAACCAGATTTTGAGTGCTAGAGTTTTAGTAACTCAACCTCTCAGTAGTATTAACAGAAGATTTTATTTTTCCGAGTTCCCCCATAAAAAGTTTTATTGAGGAATCTTCAGTATCCAACACACTTGTGGAATTGTTGGATGCCTGGTCTTCCCTGCTATAGAACACAGCAATGATGTAAAAGTCGTCAGATTGAGGTACAGCGGTCAGCAAGAAGCCAGGCATCTGGCACTTCCAAAAGATTCTTCAAGCACTGTAGGTCTTCAAGATTGGTAAGATCTGTAGTGTTGGCTGCAGTACAGGTAAGTATTCATTTACAGAATTCATTTTCCTTATAGGCAGGTCTTTTTTTTTATTCTAGCAAAAAATAATTACTTTATGCCTGGTTCACACTTATGCAGGTTGCAGTTTGCATATACCAGGTGCATTTTGCATTTTTCGATACACTTTTTTTATCTATTAAAGTTTTTGGAACCAAAAACCAGAAAAGTCTCTGGTCATTTCCATAAAAGATGTGAACATGACCCACATGAAACCATGTTAAATGGAATGTAGTGTGTTTCTGCAAAACTGAAAATGCAGTAAAAAATGCATAGGTGTGCACCAGGCCTAAAGCTACAAATGAGAACTTTTAAAAAGCAAAACAAAAGAGTGAGACCACCACTCACTGGTGAGTCACAGTACTGCAGCATTTATTCACTTAAAGTGGTTGTAAACTCTGCTTGTACTTTGTGTAAGCCTATAATAAGGCTTACCTGTAGGTACTGTAAATATCTCCTAAACTTGCACAGTTTAAGAGATATTCACTGTATGCGCATGTGCCGATGTCATCACTGGTGCCGTTTCTTCAGGGCCCAGCGTCGGGGCCAGCGAACCCGGAAATAACTCCGGTGAAAGTTGTCGGCCCTGTCAGAGGTGTGCCAGCACTGATTCAGTGCAATGTTCTAAGGTATTTCATAATGAGCTAGTATGCGCTGCATACTAGCTAATTATGCCTGTGGCTTACAGGTTTTTTTTTTTTTTTTGAGGTTTACAACAACTTTTATTTTTACTTTTTCAACCAAACTGAGCTAAAACTTACTTTTTTAATTTGTTAGAGGTTTCTCTTCACATAGCATAACTTAAATATCTAAAAATTGCTGTTTTTTTACCTGTTTAAAAATCTTATCCAATTTTCCCTTTCTCAAAAATGTAAAGGAGAGCATGGGGAAGTTATGTTTGCTATGATTTACCCTGTCTGTATTTTCCTGGTAGATCTCAATACCAGTTGTAAACTAGATGTGCACACAGTCTGTCCTAAAAAAAAGGGATAGAGATCTCAAGATGTGGGTGCTACATGGTATGTTGGAGCTCTTTAAAGTGATATTAAAGGATGGATATATATATATATATATATATATATATATATATATATAGATATATATTTTTTTTTAAATAGAAAACATAGCATAATTACCTGCTCTGTGCAGTGGTTTTACACAGAGCAGCCCCAATCCTGCTCTTCTCGGATCCTGACGGCGCTCCTGGCCCCTCCCTCCTGCCAAGTGCCCCCAGAGCAAGCAGCTTGCAATGGGGGCAACCAGGGAGGCACACTCCCAAGCCACTGCTCTGTGTGTCCATTCAGAAACAGAGCCACGGTTTGGGCATGCCCCCTATATCTCCTCATTAGCTCACTGGCTGCGATTGATTGCCAGTCTCAGCTAATGAAGAGGGAGAGTCCCCAGAGAGCCTATGCTCTTGTGCATATGACTGGATCACAATGGGGCTCAGGTAAGTATTAGGGGGGCTGGGAGGGCTGCTGCACAAAGGTTTTTACCTTCATGCATAGAATACATGAAGGTAAAAAACCTTAAGCCTTTAGAAACACTTAAATATGTCCCTGCAAGCGATTCTAAACAATAGAACAGTCCTGTGTATACATTTTCTACTGGTAATATTGCATATAATACACATTCTATCTCTTTGTGTCTACACCCTCTCCTCCATGGTATAAATGAAAGGAGCCATGGAGTCACGCTGGAACTCAAAACATGCCTGCCATTGTTCCACTCCATGGGAGCTGATGGGATAAGAAGTTTACACCATAAAGATAAGGAGGTTTGTGCCTTCTTTTCAGCTCACATGAATTGACAAGAACACTGCATTTCTAGCAAGATCATCAGGTATTTTCTGTTAGGGCTCTGGAAGCAAAGGCTGAGGGAAGACAGCCACACAGGAGCGGAGATGGACTGCAGCAAAGGCTAAAGAAGGCCCTTGCAGGCGCTGTGCTCCAGGGGAGCATGGCTGAGACTGGGGCCTCTACTGCCTCCACATAGATAGGAGATCTCCTATACAGTGCTGTAAGTGCTGTAATGTCAAAAAGCTGTTAAAAAAAAATAGATAAAGTGGGCAAATACGTTTTCACGGCACTGTACATCACTTTATAATGCGGGTGTGCTCTACGTCATCAAACACAGCCAATATAGAGAAGGCAAAGTCTGAATACTCACGTTTCTCAGCTTCCTGCAGGGATCTGACTGCCTCTCCACACTTGTCACTGGACAGCAAAGTCTGACCGTAATAACAGTAAGCCTACAAAGGGATTTAAACTCATAAGGTCACAAAATAGTCTGGAGCTCCTTTTCACATATACAGTATATCTTTAGAGAACCTGCATCTGACACCAGTTCCACAAAATAAAAAGATATAAACTATTAGATAAAAATCGAGTTAAATGTAAAAAAAAATTTTACTTGAAATAAAAAATTGTAGTTTATTCTATTTATTTATATCCTCAATGTTCCCAATAGGTCCTGAAACTACTAATAATATCCATTCAACTTCCAAGCTTTTTTACCCAATCTATTTTTATCGACTTTTCAACTTAGAGTAGAAATCAAAATTCAAATATCTCGGAAGATGCTCTCTAGGATGGTTAGCCTGGTGTCCCCAAACTTTTTTTTTGTAATTCCTTTTATTTCCCAAACAGGGTATGTTTCACATACAGAGTAAACAAAATAGGCAAAAAATACGATCAGATGCAAAAAAATAAAAAATAAAAAAAATAAAAAAGGGTCAGGGTCACAAGAACAGACATACAAATTGGAAACTTTCAGTTTTATGATTTGGACATGAATTGCTATCCAAACATGACTGGCTCAGGCCAACAAAAGTCAACACCTGTACAGCTACAGAAATGGCGACTGAGTCCCTACATAATTCAGTGCATCGTCAAACAGTGGGTAGCTTACAAGGCACTGCTTGAATAAAAAATAAACCAAGTTTGCTTTGATAGGTCAACAAAAATATTTGTGGGAGCGATTAACCTCCCTCGTAACTGATATGGGGCAATTCCATATCTCCCTGGCTTCCTGTCAATCCTTATTGCAGAGTCCTGGTCCTCCTTGTGTGTTAAATGTATCCATCAGCTTTTTGTGGACACAACACTAATGACAAGCTACATTTCCAAATCCTATAACGTTAGCTCACCGCAGCCAACTCTACCAGATTTTTTTTTCTAACTGCTCCCTGTACCTCCGCTGGTGGTAGAGATTTCTACTTACTTACTGCCCTGCTAAACTGACAGGAAGTGGAAATATTTTCACTCACTTCCTGTTCCAGAGAAATCTCTGAAATGGGGACAAGGACAATAATAAAAAACAACATTTAAACTCCTCGCTGTATTCTACCCAAAACGAAATATTGGAGTTAAACACCCCAATATGGACACCATATTTAAGATTATAATTTGAGAATACAACTGATAGCTACAGAACATTGATGGGCCTTTTGTAGACTGTTAGTGAGA
Organism: Glandirana rugosa; assembly: GCA_018402905.1. Classification (NCBI taxonomy): domain Eukaryota; kingdom Metazoa; phylum Chordata; class Amphibia; order Anura; family Ranidae; genus Glandirana; species Glandirana rugosa. The sequence goes on along the minus strand of BLSH010438449.1, from coordinate 175,345 downwards.
AGCACCAACCTCAAATTCTGATACTCACATAGGCCATATAAAAGCACATTTTCAGCTGGGTGTAGCTCCTCCACTTGGCAATATAAACTGGATCCAGGGTGGTGAGTGTGTGGTCTGCAACCAATATAAAAATAAAAAATAAAAAAAAAGGATCACACACATACCACATCACATGCTGCATTGCCTGTTACAATAGACTTTTATTGTGTAACCTCTACTAGATTAGGGACATCTAATTCAATTTGACTACCAAGGCAAGACTTGGCCAAGGTAGAGGCAACAGTGGCACCCACCATTGGCACTGTACTAAGGGGAGGATTTGGTGAAAACCCCTCCTTCCGCTGCACTTCTTGGTCATGACCTGCGCTATGAAAGACTGAGCTGTCAAATGGGCAGCTTAGTCCTGCATATTACACTTAGAGAGCCACCTCCCTTTTGATGCAATTAGACATGTGCAGAGTGAAAAAATTGGTTTAGTTTCATCTCAATTCGTTATTTACATAAAGTTGTTTAGTTAGATTTGTTTCATTCGTTTTCGGAATTAGTTTTCAAATCGTTTCGAAGAGCTTTTGAACCAATTTCGAATAGTTTTTTTTAATTTGAACAGTTTTCGAATTTCCAAGGAGAATGGGGTGGAGTGGAAAGTGGAGGAATAGAGTAGAAAAAGATAGAATACAATAGAAGGTAATATAACAGAAAATTAAAGAATATAATGTGGTGGAGTGGAACAGAGCTGTGTTACTCTGTTGTATTCTATTCTTTTGTTTTCTGTACATTTCTAGTATATTTTTTTTTCTGTTCTATTCCTTTGTTTTCTATTCTATTTTGTTCTCTTTGGAAATTGAAAAAACTATTCAAAATGCAAGGACTTTTTGAATTCGAATTTTGTCAGAATTATTTTTTTTCGTTATTTCAGATTCGTTTAAATTCGGTACTATTGTAATTTTGAAATTCGGACACATCCAAATCTCCAAAAAGCAAAAATTCTTTCGAATTTTAATTCGGAACGCAACAAACCACACATGTCTAGTAATTAGTGGAGCTCCGCTGTCAGTGCAACAGCCACATGTATATCAGGAGTGATAACACCTACAGTACATCGATCAAAAGGGACAGCAGAGTTCCACTCATTACGCTGGGGGAGCTGCTCCTCCTGTGCAATCTGCAGTGCTGGACTGTCAGAATGAATGTTGTTTCTGTGTATTTTAAAAAACTTTTAGTCCCTTACTGACCCTTATATTTATTTCTTTATCCCATTCTATATTTAACTAAATGTTATTTATTTTTGGATTTGTTTTCTCATTTTAGTGTCTTGCAAAGGGGCAAATCATTGTATAAAGTTTGCACTCTTGGTGCGTTTTAAACTATTTTAGCTCACAGAAATAAATTTCCATTATAGGAATAATGTTTTAACAAGCTAATTATCGCTAAATCACACTGGGTTAACAACCCCTGGGCTGGTGGAAAGTGACACTGCACTGATCCAGCCCTGTGCATGCAGAAGATAGGCTCCGTCTGTCTCAGTTGAAGGGAAGGGGCATGTCGGCACTCTAACATTTTGGCTTTGGTGCTAGAGGCCCTTGTCCTGGCACTTTACCAGAATATATCTCAATTTCAGAGATAAAAAAAAAAAGTTATAGTATGTAGGAAGGAAAACAGAGTTATTACCTGATAACTCCCTTTTCAGGAACCTTCCAGGACGGCTTACAGAGAGAGAGGCTCCTCCCACCTATCAGGAAACACATGATCCACATTATAAAAAGACTGCTCACCAGTAGTACCTCAGTATTAAACAAATAACCGATGGCTCTGATATACATACAGTATTACTCTATTGGTAAACCATCAACTTAAATTACAGTTATACCCCCATAACCATTTGTCATAGACAAGTTGATCATTAAGGGGGGGAATTGGAGCCGTCCTGGAAGATTCCTGAAAAGTGAGTCATCGGGTAATAACTCTGTTTTTCCAAGTCATCTTCCAGGACGGCTTACAGAGAGGACAACATAGAACTACATGATTAGGGTGGGACCACAGCTTTAAGCAACCTCCTCCCAACAATCTGTTCCTGGTTAGAGAACAGACCCGGTCGGAAAGGTTTCACAAAGGTTTGGAAGCTGGACCTGGTTACTGACTTGCAGATCTGGGGATGAGACTTGATGATGCGGTCAGCCCAAGAAATGGCCCATGCTCTGTTGGAAAGAGCTTTGATGTTTTCTAGAGAAAACAGTGATGATGCTTGGTAAGCTTCCATCACTGCATATTTTAATCACCTTGTGATAGCAATATTTTGACACCCTCTTGCTTTTATCTGGGCTCCAGAACCGAACAAGCAAACTAGAGGATCGCCAATCTATAGATCTCTTACTACATAATCTTCATTCAAGAGATGCCTATGGACATTTAGACAATAGGCCCTTGTAGTTATCCAGCGAGAGTTCTGCCACAATGCTATACATACTCAAAATGCATATGCCCACACCTATGACCTTTCTCCCCTCTAAAAGCTGGTACGGTAGCTGTTGAGTGTTTGGAAAGGAACTGGGTAAAAAAAGAACCTGACAATTTTATAAATGACAGGTGCTCTGCCCAAAGTTGGAAGTCTGACTTCATATGGCACATTGTGATACTGGTGGCAAGTTATGCAGATCACCACTTCAGACGACTGAGCCTGTACCATTAACAGAATATTTACTTTCACCTGCTATAGCTGTTCTGTTAGGAAGGCTGTGAAAATGAGATGCACTGTGTAATATTCCCTCCAAAAAAGATTTGGGGAAACCAGCTGCCAAGTTCAATCCATATTAATAAGGCCAGCAAATTAAGATATGGTGCTTGATCCAAATGGAGTGCTCCACTAGAGCCTCAGTGCTCACCAGAATAGCTGCTTCTCCTCCAGCGGAGGAGGAATCTTTGTGAGAACCAAGACACTTTGTCATTTCTCTGCAATGCTTTCTAGGAAACTTCCTAGAGTGTTGCAGCACTGGAGCTGATATCCAGGCAGGAGATAATCTGTACGTGCAGGCTGTGCATCTGTCTCTTAGGTGGTTCTCCTTTTGCTCCCTTCCTTTGTCCTACAGGGAGAGGACACAAGGTGGTATGAGCCTTTTACAAGGAGGGTGCAGACGATCATACCATGACCAGCCCTCAGCTGCCTAGGGAGATCCAAATGAAGCCCCACCACTGGCAGGAAAAAGAGGGATACACAAACAGCCAGACTCCACAAACCCACTCTGCTGGTCTGTGGATTGTACAGAGAGTCAACCCAAAACCTCTGGTGCCCCCTACACCAGGGAGTAAGAAAGGAGAAACCCAGTTCTAGCCTCTTTCTTACCTTACGGCCAGAGTCTGCAGGTGTCTCAGACCTGCTTCCTGCTTACAGTCTCCACCGGAGACTTTACCAGCACAGGACAAAATGGCTATGTCCGTATGGCAAGTTTTAGAACTTGCATGAAGATACCCTTGCTGTGTATGAACCTTAATGCATTAGGACAACCGATTGCGCAAGACAATGTAAAGGTCCGGTAAAAGGCTTCAAATTCATACAGTCATCTATACCAATGAAGGCTAAACTTCCAGCAGGTCATTTTAACTATTAGGTTCAGTTACTACTAGTGCGACTCGCCATGCGACCCCGAACACAAAGTCGCATGACAAGTCACAGCCCATAGAATTCAAATGGCAATTGTTTCAACCTATGCAATTCAAGGTTACAGGGATCCAGGAAAGGGTCCTTTAACCATACAGGGAGTGCAGAATTATTAGGCAAGTTGTATTTTTGAGGAATAATTTTATTATTGAACAACAACCATGTTCTCAATGATTCCAAAAACTCATTAATATCAAAGCTGAATATTTTTGGAAGTAGTTTTTAGTTTGTTTTTAGTTGTAGCTATTTTAGGAGGATATCTGTGTGTGCAGGTGACTATTACTGTGCATAATTATTAGGCAGCTTAACAAAAAACAAATATATACCCATTTCAATTATTTATTTTCAGCAGTGAAACCAATATAACATCTCAAAATTCACAAATATACATTTCTGACATTCAAAAACAAAACAAAAACAAATCAGTGACCAATATAGCCACCTTTCTTTGCAAGGA
>BLSH010438449.1:127578-145113 GCA_018402905.1 Glandirana rugosa | reverse complement strand
AGGAAAAGAGAGAGATACTACCTAATCCCACTCGTGGGGGATCGTCTCATTTTCCAGTCCAAAGTAAAAATATCCTGTTATGCTCTTTACATGCTTTTAGGTTTTTGTGCAGACAGTAAAATCTGCCCCAAACCCTTCTAATATTTTTCACAGCTCTGTTCTTTCCTCTCATTAGGATGAGTGCCCCCTAGTGGTATAGAAGTGAGCACTGTCCTCCTGAACCCCACAAATGTGCAGCAGCTCTATCTCTTTTCGGTGCAGATGACCTCAACTAGTACAACGCTCTCTCCGGTTCCAACGGCTGAACTTGTCTGCTCAGCAGAGAGCGCAATGCGCATATTTGGAGCACAGGAGGAGGACGGTGCTCCTTTTACTCTGCTAGGGGGTGCTCACCCTAATCCATCATAGAGAGAGAAAAGGATAGAGCCGTGCAAAATATCAGAAGTTCTGGGGGCAGGCTTCACTTCACAAACGGCCTATAGGTATGGGAAAAGTATAAAATTATATTTTAAAAATCATGTTATATTAAAAGGATGGAATAGTGTTCATGGATTGCATAGCATATTAATTAAGGTGAACTAACCCTTTAAACAACAAACTTAATCATGTACAAAAAAACAAAAGACAAATGGTACTATAGTTTGGCAGCGCCAAAATAATGGCAACAGCTGAGGGTGGCGTCCGATGCCAGACTATGTAACAGTTAAATTAAATAGCAGAAAGGAAGATTTTTCATAACTTTTCATGCAGAAGCCCGCACCTCACCATGGACTAATTTACACTTTAACAGATGTAGGGGAGGCTTGGGAGTTTTGTAATGCAGAGAACACTAACCATTTAGGAAGGCATTTCTGTGAGATGGCTTATAGCAGAGAACAGTTGGATGCAATCATAAGTATAAAGTCTAAGGTCTCAAGTTTTATATAAACATTTCACATACATACTGTATGTGTGTAAATTTTAACCCCTTTGTGCTCAAAATTCTGTAGCATCATTAGCTTGATCAAATTCTTTGATTAATGTCTCCACCTAAATATATATTTAATGTGGCACACTAGTTAAAAAAAAAAAAAAAAAAAAGAAAAATCAGTTTATTTTAAGGCTGACAAATGGACATGTTTTAACCAATGTATAAATTGTTTCATTCTATTAGTGTATAAGACAATTACAGTATTAAACAGAGGCACACTTGTCCATCCATTTGTTTTTCTGAATGAAGCTTTCAGCTTGGAAATGTCCCTATTCAGATTGGTTCCCCATCATTAGTGGGGACAAATACTACCAGTAGAAGCCAGATGTGTTGGCTTGCAGCTGTCAAAGGTCGGATTAACATATCTTTGGCACAGTGCATGATGCTGAGGAATATGAATATAGACACTGTGGGCAGCGAGGGGATAATCCAGGAATTACATACCGAGCAGCAAGGAGAAATAGGCATCTGTTGCATTCTTCATCATATCAGGGTTGCAGGTGACATCTGTAAAAAGTTCCAGCAGACGTGCTCTTGTACTTCTGAGATCACTGTAGGGCAAGAGAGGAAAAGAGAAGAGAACTTCACATCAATCCCAGTATTATTACAGAGGAACTCTACTTTGCATTCCGTGGTGAAGGGACAGAGTCTCTGCTGTGTCTGTGCTGGGGGTCTCCCCTCACTTCCTGTCCCAATGGCATAGTGGGGCTGCTTTTCTAAAGGCAACTAGACTGTGCAGCTGTTCCAGAGTTAAGCAAATGAGGTGAAGCTTTACTTTGCAAAGAATACCCAATTGCATGCCAAAAAACTAAAAAAAAAAAAAAACACGTAATTTTTGCCTGCACACGATTGGATGATGAAAGTGAACAGAGCAGTCACTCATTTACTAAGCTCTGAAACAAATGGACTAAGCTCTGGAACAGCTGGACCAAGCTCTGGAACAGCTGGACCAAGCTCTGGAACAACTGGACCAAGCTCTGGAACAACTGGACCAAGCTCTGGAACAACTGGACCAAGCTCTGGAACAACTGGACCAAGCTCTGGAACAACTGGACTAAGCTCTGGAACAACTGGACTTAGGCTACTTTCACACTGAGGCACTTTACAGGCGCCATTTATCTAAAAATAGCGCCTGTAAATCACCTCAAAAGTCCAGTCTAATCCACCCCAATGTGAAAGCCGGAGTGCTTTCACACTGGGGCGGTACACTTGCAGGATGTTACAAAAAGTCCTGCAAGCAGCATCTTTGGGGCGGTGCGGTGAGCGGTGATATACTGCTCCTCCACCGCCCCTACCCATTGAAAACAATGGGCAGCGCGCCGGCACTTTTAACCCAGTTTTAACCCCTTGTGGGGGGTTAAAAGCGCTGCACACCCGCCTGACACTAGTGAGGATTTACTGGTACTGCCCGCCTGCCCCAGTGTGAAAGTAGCCCAAGCTCTGGAGCAACGGCACTTTCAAAGTGCACCGTCTATTTGCCTTTAGTAAATCAACTTGTGTCACAAAGAAATCTCCAACTGGATAGAGGTCCTCTTCTCCAGGTGACTGGTCCCCAAAAATTACTTCTCTTAGGCACTCCATCCAGCAATCACAGCTGTGAAATCATGATATACAGTACAATGCAGAACCAGCAGTCCTGCATTGTGAGTAAGCCAAGCGAGCCTGCCCACAACCCAAAGCATCGGAAGGTAAGGAGGAAAGCTGGAAAAATGAGCATTTAACACTTGCGGTGCAGGGGAAGCACTATTCCCAGGTTGTTTTTTTCATTTCCCCTTTAAGTTTGAGTTCAGCTTTAAATCTTAATAGATAAATATAAATGACCCATGTATGCACATATTTATTTTAAAAAGTACATTTGTTCATAAATGCAACTGTATACGCTTGCATTTCAGTTTATTGTAATCACCTGTACAGCAACACAAAGAAAAGGAGAGGGGAGGGACAGCACTAGGAGCTAAAAAAGTGTTCTGAGTGCAGATATGCTGGCAAGGAACATGCTCGCTGGAGCAGAGAGATGACCTCTTCAATCTGTTTCTGCTCCTTTATTGATCAATAACAGACTGGAGGTGACCAATCCTTCCTGCTGAGCACATGGATATAAGCGGCCTCATGGAAGTAGGTCTTCTTTCATGGGGTCGCATATATGTGCTACGGTGTTTGTGTTGGGGGTGCGCTTGCACAGCATGCTCTTGGCACAGAGACCAAGCTGTCACTGAAAGCTCCGGGTCTCATACCAATTACTGGATATCGGGAGGACCAGTTCCTGACCACATAATCAGTGAGATAGTCTGTGATTGGCTATAACAGTGATCAGTCACTGTACAGACTGTTCTTGTGTTGTTGCTCCCCTTGAATGGAGAAAAAAATAGAATGTACTGTATATTTTTCTCCCGGCTAAAAAAGAAGATTGTGAAAAAAAAAAAAAAAAAAAAAAAAGTGTAAAAAAAAAATTGGATTTTTTTCTACATACTTACCTGTAAAATCCATTTCTTTGAGTACATCACAGGACACAGAGCAGGCTATGTAATCATTACTTACTGGGATGTCCCAGAAAAATAATCTAAGGGGAGGGAGACCCAATCTCAATTATACTGCAGCCCCTAACACACTACGGCCAAACACCATATCCTTTGCTGCTCTAACATCCACTTGGTAGAATCTTGTGAATGTGTGCACTGAGGACCATGTAGCGGCCTTACAAATTTGTGTCACAGACGTCTGATGGCAGAAAGCCCAGGAGGTCCCAACTCTCCTGGTGGAGTGAGCTCTTACCCTCAAGGGGGGAGCCCTCCCATTCAAGCTGTAGGCTTGAGTGATCAACTGGGGATCCATAGCGAAATGGCTGCTTTGGACGCAGCCTGACCGTTCCCAGGACCCTCTGGAAAAACAAAAAAGGCATCAGTATTTCTGATGTCTGCTGACTTCTTCAGATACATCTTAACAGCACGGACCACATCCAGAGAGTGCAACTGTCTCTCTTGCAGAGGTAGGGTGAGAAGAAAAGAAGAAAAAAGGAAGGTAGGACAATATCTTGATTGAGATGAAAGGCCGACACCACCTTAGGTAAAAAAGACAGAAGGGGGCGCAGCACCACCTTATCCTGATGCAATGGCTCTTTACAAGAAAGAGCTGCCAACTCCGAAACTCTCCTCGCCAAGGTGATAGCAAAAAGGAAGACTAACTTTCGAACCAAGGGAATTTCCCTAATAGGCTCAAAAGGCTGCTTCTGCAGCACTGACAACACTAAATTCAAGTCCCACAGACAAGGAGGGCATCTGACAGGAGGCAACAAATGGGTTACCCCCTTAAGAAAATTCTTGATCAAGGAGTGTGAAGCCAGAGGCCTCTGAGAAAACACTGACAAGGCTGAAACTTGCCCCTTGATTGTAGCCAAGGCCAACTTCATGTCTACTCTGGCCTGAAGGAAGGCTAGTATCCTACCAATCGTATATTTGCGCGGATGCCATCTCCTGGTTTCACACCACCCAATGTAAGCCTTACAGAGCCTGTGGTAAATTTTTTTGGTGGCCAGCTTTCTGGCGTTCATAAGTGTAGACAGAGCAGCCCCCGAAACTCCATGATCTTGCAAGACTGTGGCTTCAACAGCCATGCCATCAAATTAAGCGCAGGCAAATTTGGGTGAAATATAGGACCCTGAGACAGCAGATCTGGATGGACTGGAATCTGCCAAGGTCCGTCGCCAATCTTATTATCTCCGGGTACCAGGCCCTTCTGGGCCACACCGGTGCTACTAGAATGACTGTTGCCGCCTCCTCGCGAATTCTGCGCAAGAGATGAGGTAGTTGAGAGACTAGAGGAAAGGCATACATCAAGGAAAATTGGACCCATGGAATTATCAGGGCATCCACTCTGATGGCGAGGGGATCCCTTGCCCTGGACACAAACCGTTGGATCTTGTTGTTGAACCGGGACGCCAGTAGATCCACCTCTGGCGTCCCCCACCGCAGGCATATTTCCAGAAAAACTAGGGCATGCAGAGACCATTCCCCTGGGAGTATCTACTGGTGACTGAGGTAGTCCATCCTCCAATTCTTTACCCCTGGAATGAAGAGAGCCTTGGCACATGCTCTTCCGCACACGAGCAGTAGACAGACCTCCTCGTGTGCCAACCAACTCCTGGTGCCGCCCTGGTAGTTGATGTAAACCACTGCTGTGGCATTGTCGGTCTGCACCCTTGCTGGGTGACCCTGCAACCTGAATGTCCAACATCTCAGAGCTAGCTGAATGGCACGCAGCTCCAGGACATTGAAATACAATCCTTGCTCCCTCCAGGACCACCTTCCTTGGACTGTGGAGTCCTCCATGACCGCACCCCAACCCGTAAGGCTGGTGTCTGTGGTCAGAATCCTCCAGAAAACTGGAAGAAAAGACCTCCCCCAAGTCAAGGTCTGGTGTACTAGCCACCAAATAAGACTCCGCCACGTCCTGGGAGACAAGACCATGTCGTAATCCAGTGTTTGTATCTCCCCTTTCCATTCTGCCAAGATGTTGTGCTGAATGACCCTGGAATGGAATTGGGCATAAGACATCGCCTCGAAGGAGGCTACCATCTTGCCCAACAGGCTCATACAGAGCCGAACCGAAGGTCGCTGACCTTTCTCAGAGGCAAGAATCTTTGTCTGCATAGTGTCCAGATATTTCAGGGACTGGACTGGATCTAGGCAGGACTTGCCCAAATTTACGATCCATCCCAGGCTTTCCAGAACCTAGGCCGTTAAGGCCACATTCCGTTCGAGCCTCCCCCGGGACTGACCCCTGAGCAAGAGATCATCCAGATAAACCAATATCGAGAGCCCCCCTTTAACCTCAAAAGGCCCAAAACCAGAGCTAGCACCTTTGTGAAGACCCAGGGGGCTGTTGCGATTCTGAACGGCAGGGCCACAAACTGGTAGTGCCGTTCTATCGCAAAACGCAAAAACCTCTGATGACAATTGGCACATGTAAGAATGTGTCTTTGAGGTCTATTGATGAAAATCTCCCACCTGGAGAGAGGCGACCACTGATCGAATGGACTCCATCTGAAAAGGCAGTACCGCAAGATATTGGTTCAGAGCCTTGAGATCTAGAATGGGCCTTACCTCCCCATTTGGCTTTGGAACTGTAAACAGGTTTGAGTAGAAGCCTGTGCCCCTCTTGGTTGCTGGCACCTCCACAATTACACCTTGCAAGCTCAAGTGTCCTAGCACCTGAAACAACTGCCCGCTCTTTACAGGATCCGTGGGAACCCTGAATCTTAAGAACCTCAGAGGGGGCCAAGCCTGAAACTCCAGCTTGTATCCTCGAGACACTAGGGAGACTACCCACCTGTCTGACTGAGTGGGAGCGCCCCTTCACAAGGAAGACTTGGCGCCAGGCTTGGAGGGTCTTTGGGTCCAAGGCTTCTTTTGTCCCTGGACCTGCTGTTTACCCCTGGTACCAGGTCCTTGGGGCCGTCAAGACTGCCTAGGGCCTGTAAATCCCAAGGGACCAGAAGCTGAAGTCTTAAAGGAAGGCCGCTTAGCCAATTTTTCACTGGCAGGAGCGAGCTCTTACCTCCAGAAAGCCTCTGGATATACTTGTCAAGGTCTCCCCCAAACAGGCGCTCGCCATGGAAGGGAAAACCTGCTAGCAAACGCTTACAGGGAAGCTCCGTCGACCAGCTCTTTAGCCACTAAGTCCTGCGCATATGCACAAATAAGGGAGCCATCCGGGAGACCTGCTGTATTGAATCCTTAAGGGCATTCACAGCAAAACATAAGGCCTGAGGTAAACCCAGAGGTTCAACCTCCGGACCCTCCTCCCTACCGGGTCGCCTGGCCTGATCCTTTAAGGCCTGACCACACACCAATCGCCACGACTGCAGGCTGAATGGCAGAGCCTGCCAAGGCGAAGGAGGCCTTTAATAAGCTTCCTATCTGCAGGATCCTTAAACCCCTGTGCATTATCCACTGGGCAAGTTAAGGTTTTACTAAGGGATGAAACTGACGCATCGACAGTTGGTAACCCCCGCCTTTCCAAAAGGTGCTATTGCGCAGGTACCTCATTCTGACAAGGCTGGCGAAAATATACTCTGGTACCTCGCCCCTTTGATTCAGGGGATCTGGACAGGAGGTCGACACATTTTCATGTCTGGTGGTCCTGTCCGAAGGTCTAACGTTTCTGCATCAGAATGTTCAATCTTGTCCACTCAGTGACAGAACAGAAAGTACCCAGCGGCGCCAAAACTGCGTTCGCTGATCTGTCAGAGGAGATCCCCAGACATCTTGGAACTTGTCTTTTTGTTTTTCTAGCAGCTGAAATATGGTATTTATCGGTGTATAACTTGCACCTTCATTTCAAGAGGGAAGTTTCAGGAAAAAAAAAAACCTTAAATTTTAAATCAAGAACTTTGACAAATTAAGGGTCAGTGCCCATCAATGCAGCCTTATCAGTCCCATCTGTAGCCTCAAAAGTGCCCATCAATGCAGCCTCACCAATGCCCATCAATGCAGCCTGATCAGTGCCCATTTGCAGTCTCACCATTGCAGCCTGATCAGTGCCCATCTGCAGTCTCACCATTGCCCATCAATGCAGCCTCACCATTGCAGCCTGATCAGTGCCCATCAATGCAGTCTCAATATTACAGCCTGATCAGTGCCCATCTGCAGCCTCACCATTGCAAGGTGATCAGTGCCCATCAATGCAGCCTCACCATTGCAGCCTGATCAGTGCCCATCTGCAGTGCCCATCAATGCAGCCTCACCATTGCAGCCCAATTAGTGCCCACCTGCAGCCTCACCATTGCAGCCTGATCAGTGACCATCTGCAGCCTCACCATTGCACCAAGATTAGAGATGCTGGATCACACATAGCGAGGATCTCCCGTTTACTCGGCAGCCTCTGTAATACGAAGTCCTGCCTTCTGGGCCGGCTCCTATGATAGACAGAACACTGGTCCAATGTCCAATGCTGGGACATGTGACGCCTAAACAGAAGATCCCCGCTATGAGTAAATCTGGCAGCGCACCCCCGCCCCCTTCCCCTCTGAGGCAGCCCAATGAAAATATCGTCGTATAACACGCACATATTATTTTCACTAGATTTTCAGGGAGAAAAAGTGTGTGTTATCTTCCGTGATTAACGTCGCTCTTTGGGTTCCAGGTATCATGCTACGGGATGCTAGAAATAATCCTTGGCAATAATGTTTCCCTACATCTCCACTTATTTGAGCTTTGTGTGACCTACAGCTTATCGTAATGTTATTTTATAACTTTTCTCATTTCCTGACAATTTGCAGTAGGCTGCTGATATTGCAGAGCTCATTGCCCTAGACAAAAGGTTGCTCTATTTGATAGAGCCTGCTTGTTAGGCCTGACTTTTCTGGGCTTATATGTACTCTGGTTGTTACGATAAGGCCATTGATCACTCTGGCGGTGCACCTTCACATATATTTTGATATTGTGTATGTATTTACACGGCGTTTAAAACTCTGCAATAACAAAATATTGTAAGGCCCCTTTCACACGTTCAGCCCGCTCTAATATGCCTGTCCATTTTTCAGGCTGATCCGAGCAGGCCACCAATTCACTTCTATGGCCAGGCGGATGTCAGTGGAGACGGGTCCACTGACACCCCCTGTCTGACATCAGATCTGACAAGATCCGCTCAAAATAGACGTATGGGGATACGTTCGCCTTCCGTCCAGCGGATCGGATGAAAACGGACACGCAGTCCGTTTTCGTCCGAGCTTTCCCCAAGACAGCAGGGATCTGACAGGTCCATCCCTGCACAGTGAGCAGAAATGGACCTGTCATCCGCTGGCTCAGCAGAGATCAACGGATCGATAGCCCGCTGAGCGGATCCGCCAGGTGTGAAAGGAGCCTAAGAGAAAAGAAAATTAGGCCAGCAGGCTGTGCAGTGTGGCAGAGCTGTGTACATCTCAGGGCTGGCAGGACCAAGATATCAATCCTTTGGCAGGTAAAATAGCTCCCATATGGGTATTTCAAAGGCGTATGAAGCGGTTTGCATGGAGTTCAGGTACAAGAGAACAAGTCAAAAAATGAACAGAATTTTCTAACATAACTCATTTATGAGAATGTCATCAGAAAATCTTACCTGCAGATCTTCGATGCTGCTTGGGTGGAAGCCACTCCATAGAAATTAAATGACACCGGAGCGGTTGCCTTTAAGGGGTTACGGTGAAACCAGTGCGTCATGCTGGCAGAATATTTTCTTTACCGGACTCTGTGTCTCCTGCAGGGAGTGAAAACAATTGTCAAAATGCTTGGCGTTTGAGATACATTTGCAGAGTTTTATGCCAACAATGTGGTCAGGGGCCCCAACATGGGAAAAATATGAAGAAAATTTCACATCATTTTTCACATTTCATTCAGCATACAGTGTATTTAAAGCCCCAATGTCTTTATGTTTTGGATAGAGTAGGGAATAGTTAGAACCTCTGTCTAGAGTTTTTTTGCACCTGTCCCCCACTGGGAAATCTTTCCAAAGTAGGAACATATCTGGCTCTCACCAGCAAAGATCTTCCCTTCACTTCCTGTTCTAGTGACAACTGCACAATTATCAAATTAACATCACCTTCTGTCAAAGTGGCAATGGGCACAAAACCAAACCCTTAAAGGGTTACTAAACCCAGGACTCTGCATTCACTACATCTGATCTCCCACAGTACACAGAACGTGGAAATGCAATTATTTTAGTAAATATAAACTGCTAAATACCTTTTCTCATCAGCAGTATATAGCAGTCTTGTGACTTCTATCAGTGTCTAGACAAGCACTGGTTAAAGCTTGTAGGATGAGTTTTCATTCTGCTCTGACTGTCCTATGAGGCTGCAGGACCCCTGACTCTCTATCTGGACAGTGCTGATTGGCCCTGTGCTGATCACATGCACCCTCCCAAGAAAAAAAAAAAAAAAAACCTCTCTAGCAATACACACCAAACTGAGCATGTGCAGAGTGACTCCAAAGGCTCTGTCTTATCAGCAGACAGATTGGGGACAGTGGAAGAAGGGGAGGATCAGAGGAGACAGGATTAAACAGCATTTTTACACAATACAGAGGACTAATCCCTTAGGTTCCACGGTGAGTATAACTAGCATGCTTTGCTGCATATACTGATTTTACTGTTGTGGGTTTAGTAACACTTAAAGCCAGCCATATATGGAGTGAAATTCGGCCGGTTCAGCAGGAACTGGCTGAGATTTGTTCCAGCTAGGGACAGGCTGATTTTACTGAAGTGGATCCATCAATCGACTTGGGTACAACCAGCCTGTCCGATTTTTTACATTCGATCACTATCGGTGGCTATAGTCGCCAGCAGTAATCAATGTGTTCTGCTGGCTGGGAGGCATTTCTCGATCAACATTAACTGTGTTGATAGGGAAATCAAGCAATTTTTTTTCCTTCCAGAGAAAATCAAATCATCTATGGGCTGCTTAAGACAGCTGTCAGCAGCAGAACCAGAAGTTCACCAGAAGTGTCCCCATTGGAAGATTTCTTCTCTATTCCGGTATTAGGAAAATATCAAAATTTTAGGGGCTCTGAAATAGGCTGCAGCATATTACTTGGAATAAAAAGGTAGACAGTTTGCTGACTTTAGCACAGCAGCCATCTTTTCTGCATATCATTAGAAGACACTGAGCCATTTGGCATGTTGATGGGGGTTATTATTTACTATGGTACATTATGCTGCTCCCACTCCTATCTCAGATTCTAATCGCATTCAGAAATACTCAGCAGGAAAACTGAAAAGACACACACTGCTATGGAGCATTCAATCATCCCATTGTCGGTGAAGGGCGTTTGCTCTACAGTGGGCAGGAGTGACGGCGATGTTCAGGGCTCATACTCCATCTACATGGACGTACAATGTCAATACTGTATTTCCTGGCCTTTTGTTCCTTGGGAAAATGATTATAATATTCCAGACAAAGATGCATTGATAACAGCAGACATTAACCCTTTGTGGACCTTTTTTTTTTTTTTTTTTTTTTTTTTTTTGAGGCCCGAATCATTCTGGTTAAAGACTGTTTTTTTTTCAGTTTATCTTTCCCTTAGATGCGACAAAGTACTTGGGTACAGTGTAGCAGTCTATCACTCCATCCCTTGACAGAGGAACAGTGCAAAGCAGCAACACTTTGTCAAGAGATCATAGTTTAATGACAGTGCTTACCAGCTGGAATTTAAAGTAGAAATTCAAATGTCTTTTTGCAGGTAAAAAAATAAATAAAAAAAATAATGTGCATTTATTATTTTTTGTCCAAGGAGCCAGCAGAACATTGCAACTGCGATCAGCAGATCATGGGTGCAATGCCAGGCTCCTGCAGACTCTCTACATAGCTGTCTGCCTGTACCTCCGATACAGGCAGGCAGTTATTTCAGGGCAGAAAGATCAATGAACTACCAGAGCGCTCACCAGCGCCCTCACAGTTCATTGAGAACTACAAGCCGTCAGCTGGAATGGATGACGGTACTTGTACTCTATTCATTCACAGGAAACCGTTTTCAAATTGTGACAGCGGGTGCAAGTGGGGGGATGGCGTAATAGGGGGGGGCGCATGCTGAATATGTTACATGATCCACCCTAAAATGTGGGTGTAACATGTTCAGAAAGGTGAACTGAGCCTTTAGCATAAAGCCCACAGACAGATTAACCACTTCAGCCCCGGAAGAATTTCCCAGGTTAGGACCAGAGCACTTTTTGCGATGCGGCACTGCATCGCTTTAACTGACAATTGCGCGGTCGTGTGACGTTGTACCCAAACGAAATTTGCGTCCTTTTTTCCCACAAATAGAGCTTTCTTTTGGTGGCATTTGATCACCTCTGCGTCATTTCTGATCACCGCTATAAACAAAAGAAAACCGACAATTTCTCAAAAAAACCCAAATTTCTTACTTTTTGCTAAAATACAAATCCAAAAAAAATATATAAAAAAAACTTTTTCATCGCTTTTGCCTGATTTATATTCTTCCTCATATTTTTGGTTAAAAAAAAAAAAAAAAAAAAAATCGCAATCGGCGTTTATTGATTGGTTTGTGCAAAAGTGGCCGCGTTTACGGATGATGAGAATTCATTTCTGGGGTTTTCGTTTTTTTTTAATTTTTTACTAGTAATGGCGGCGATCTGTAATTTTTAGCGGTACTGCGATATTGCAGCGGACATGTCGGACATTTTTTTAAAGATATTTTTATTAATTATTAAAGACATACAAACATAGAAACAAACAACAGCCCAGCGGGCATCAAGTTGAACCAGTAGGTGCACAGTGTTATCAAATTATACATTGTCCATAAAGTTTTCCAGACGTATAATAATCAGCATTTGGCTCAGATGTACACTCCCAGCTGACCAAGACAGAGTCCGCCTAGAACCTAGCAAAATCCAATACTAGTAGCCTAGTACAGAGAGGATAGATCCGGTTCAAATACATTAACCAGTGAGGGTCATCATGGCAAAGGGGGACATAGGGTAAGGGGACTGGCCAACCAGCTTCGCCAGATCCTATGGAATCCCCTGCTTCTCTTTCTAGCATCGAATGTAATTTTATATAAGGGCAGCGTGTCATTTATCAGTTTCAGCCACATCATTTTATTCAGCGTTTTCAAGCCCTTCCACGTCAACAGAAGAGCCTTCTTTGCGTAGAAAGAGAGGATACGCAGAAGTCTCTTTGTCGAGGCCGACAGGGATAGGTCCCCGAAAATGCCTAGGAGACAGTTCTTGGGGTTAATAATGTTGGGGAGGCCCAAAGCTGACGAAATGAAGGAGCCAATCTCCCTCCAGAAGTGCTGTACCATAGGGCATTCCCAGAAGCAATGCATAAAGTCTGCCCGCTGACCACATCCCCTAAAGCATGCGTCCGTGGGTGTTAAGCCCATTTTATAGAGTCTATATGGAGTGAGGTGGGACTGGCGGAAGACCTTGATTTTAATAACTCGGTCTTTGGATGAAATAACCGATGATTTAAAAGTGTCAATGAATTCCGACCAGTCCTCCTCAGTAATCTGTGCATCTATATTCGACCATTTGGTTTGGGCATTCCTAAATCTAGGGTTAGAGTCTGTAATCAGGGACATATAGTAGGTCAAGATAAGTTTAGTGGTGGCAGCGTCTCTTAGTAGTTTTTCTAGTGGGGGCATATGAAGTGGGTTGTCCAGGGTGCCAAATTGTGCCTTCACCGCATGTCTCAGCTGGTAGTAGTAAAATATATAAGAGTTTGGGAGATCGAACTCCTGTTGTAGTTGTGAGAAGGGTTTAAGGCTTTGTGCATCATAAAGGTGACACAGGTATGTCGGACATTTTTGACACTTTTTTGGGACCAATGACATTTATAGGGATCAGAAATTTAAATGTCCACTGATTACTGTATAAATGTCATTGGCAGTGAAGGGGTTAACCTGCAGGGGGAGATCTAGGAGTTAACTATGTTCCCTGGGTGTGTTCTAACTGTGGGGGGGTTCTAAACCATGGGCTTAAGAGATCTAACTAATCCCAGTGACAGGGATCAGTAGACCTCCCATGCCCCCACTAACAGAGCGGGGAACCGCCGTGTTTACATCGGCGGCTCCCCGTTCTTTGCCTGTGGCCGCTCATCTCGGCTCGCCGGCGGACATCGGGTCCGCCCGAACCGCTGGCACACTCCTCCTAGCGGCCACTCGCAGATCGCCGTTTTTTTACGGAGATTCGTGCCCAGCGTCCATACTGCCGCCGTAAATAGACGGTAGGCAGTGTGGAACCGGTTAAAGTGTATGTAAAACCTAACAATGTACTTCTCTTATTTGTTCCCAATTGGTTTATTAAAGTAGAACTATAGTTATTTTTAGCATTTCTTAAATTCTTTTTTTATAATTTTTTTTTTTTTTACAGCGCTGTTGAGAGGGGGGAGGGGAGCTTGCATGAAATATCAGGGGTCTAAAAACAGACCTGACATGTCACCTTTGAGACAGAGAAAGGAAATAAGTACACGGATTATTAAATTCATTTCTCTGTAGCCGCAGTTGCACTAAAGATGAATGAACAGGAGACAGGCTCCTGTTCATTCATAAACTGAAACATAGTAAACACAGTTTACTATGCTCAGTTATCAATGGACACAGGAGCAATCGGTACGGTGTCCTTCTCTTGATCCGCCTGTGTACCAGCAGCAGTCGGTGGAAGAGGGAAGCGGGGGTAAGAGAGGGGGATCTGGACACGTGGGAGGGAATCATGTATAGGCAGCACATAGAGGGGGATTGGTGCAGCAGGACAGGAGGATAATTACAGAATAATGATGCACAGTGAGTCTCGCCCTCTGGCAGCTGAAAGACGGTTTCTCCCCCTCTCCTTCCTGCTGGCTTTCAGCTGCTGGAGGGAGAGACACAGTACATCGTTCGCTAATTGTCCTCCCATACCGCCGCACCGATCCTCCTGCTGTCTGGGACCCCTGTGTGCCCGGGCCCCCTACAGGAGGCCTTGTGGTACCCCTCTACCGGCAGCCCTGCCCACAGCCAAACAGGAAGTGAGAATCTCTGCAAATTAAGGGGATCTCTTGGGGACCCCCAGGTCACCAGAACTTGTGTCCCTATTGGAAGATTTCCTCTCTATTACTTTTCTGGGGACAACACAAAATATGGAATTTTCTTTTACTTTCACTTTCACTGATAATGGTAAACAGGACAAATAGAGGGGGTGAATCTCCTTAATGGGTGCACAGACACCAAATCAGTTCTCTCTTTGGACTACAGAACTCCTCACCCTCTGTTATGGAGATGATCAGGGGGTGTGTTCTGTAGTCCTATCACATTTCCTGTCCTAGAGTGACAACACTGATCCTCCACAGTTCAATGAGTGAATGTCACCACCCTAGGACAGGAAGCGTGTTACTGGCAGTCACCACATCCAACATGGCAAACAAACGTATAGTTTTAATGGACTACGAGCGCGGTAATCGGCACACTCATAGACCATTGACACTTCCTCCAGCGTTCTCACTGAAAGCCTGCACAGAGGTACAGGCAGAGAGCTGGGGAGAGTGTACAGGAGCCCATCCACTGATCTTGGGTACAATGCTTTGCCGGCGTCTGTAGGGGGAAACAAATGATAAATGCACATTTGTTTCCTGCTAGGTGAACTCAGAGACTTATTTGCACCTCTGGCAAGCTTTGAAAAGTGATCTGCAGTGGACCACTTTTCAGAAAACTGTACGGGAGAAAGCAGGCTAACAGGCAATCAGGACTGATACTGCCCACTCCTGAATTACTTTTTTTTTGACTGCCGAATGGGGTTACTGAATGGGGATACCCCACCTATTGTTTGGCTTGGGGTCCTATTCTCTTGAATAGATCACATTTGGCAGTGGTACAGCCCGCCCACTCGACAGGGGGTATCATTTAAGCATGTGCACAACCCCATCCGTTCGCTGCACTAGGTTAATGAGGGCTGTCAAAGATGATAAAACTGCAGCTGAACCGCCTATATTTACTGCCCCCCCAACCTGCAAATGTGAATGAGGTTTAAAGAAAGCTGCAGATTTAAAGGACTTTTAAAAATTACATTTACATTACATTACTGACTGGGTTTAGATCCACTCAACACATATTTAAAGTGTTACTTAATCAACAACAGTAAAATCAGTCTGTATATGCAGTAAAGCATGCTTGTTATACTCACTGTGGAACCTAAGTCTGAATTGTGTAGAAAGGCCATTTGATCCTATCTTCTCTGATCCTCCCCTTCTTTTATTGTCCCCACTCTTTCTTCCAAAACAGAGCCCTTGGAGGCACTCTGCGCATGCTCAGTTTGGTGTGTATTGCTAGAGAGTGTTTTTTTTTTTCTTGGGAGGGTGCATGTGATCAGCACAGGGCCAATCAGCACTGTTCAGACAGAGGGTCATGCAGCCTCATAGGACAGTCAGAGTAGAATGAAAATTCCCCCTACAAGCTTTAATCAGTGCTCGGCATATACTGCTGGTGAGAAAAGGTAAGCAGTTTATATTTACTAAAATAATTGCACTTCCATGTTCTGTGGGAGACCAGATATAGTGAATGCATAGTCCTGGGTTTAGTAACACTTTAACCACTTCAGCCCCGGAAGGACTTGCCCCCTTCCTGACCAGAGCATTTTTTGCAATACAGCACTACGTCACTTTAACTGACACCTGCATGGTCTTGCCACGCTGTACCTAAACAAAATTGATGTTCTTTTCCCCCCCGCAAATAGCGCTTTCTATTGGTGGTATTTGATCACTCCTGCGGGTTTTATTTTTTTTGCGCTATAAACAAAAAAGAGCGACAATTAAAAAAAATAATAATATTTTTTACTTTTTGCTATAATACATATCCAAAATAGAAATTAAAAAAACAAAAAACACATTTCTTCATCAGTTTAGGCCGATGTATATTCTTCTACATATTTTTGGTAAAAATCGCAATAAGCGTATATTGATTGGTTTGCGCAAGAGTTATAGCGTCTACAAACAATGGGAATAGATTTATGGCGCTTTTATTTATTTTCTCACTAGTAATAGCGGGAGAGAGAGAGAGAGAGAGAGAGAGAGAGAGAGAGAGAGATCCCATTTACTGGGAACAGATGATCACTCTCCTCTGATGTCAGAATGAGGATCGGCTTTGTTTACACTCACAGATCCCCGTTCTGTCACTGCGGTGGAGCGATTGCAGGTGGCCGGCGGACATCGAGTCCGCCCCACCCGCTGATTGGTTCCCGCGCTAGCCAGTGAGCGCGCCTCCTGCGGCGCGCGCTCGCCCACAGTACACGCTCCTGCGCCTGCCGTCACATGACAGCGATTTGCACAGGAGAGCCAACATGCCGCCGTTGGCGGCTGGTCGGCAAGTGGTTAAAGGGATTGTAAAGTCAGAAGGTTTTTTTATCTTAATGCGTTCTATTCATTAAGGTTAAAAGCCTTATGTGTACAGCAGCCGCCCAAATACTTACCTGAGGTCCATCTAGATCCAGCGATGTCCACAAATGTCTAAGCCATCCGAGATTCTCCCTCCTGAATGGTTGAGACACAGCAGCGGCTCCATTGGCTGTCAAAGTCAGCTAGTCAGGAGAGGGGGCGGGCCAGGTCAGGGCTCTGTGTCTGAATGGACATAGGGAGCTGCGACTTGGCTCAGGTGCCCCCATAGCAAGCTTCTTGCTGTGGGGGGGCACTTAACAGGAGGGCAGGGCGACGATTATTTTTCCTTTTTTTACTTTTCGATCGTTATCATCCTTCTCAGACTGGTGATACACAAGACAATATATCTCCTGTGAACAGTAAGGGACATACACACCAACATAGTTTACATATTTACATCACATACCCCCCCAACCTCCCTACTGTCTACGAGGCCGAAGAACTATCTTCAAACAGTTTCACTAACATTTCGGAGCAAAAAAAGCATGTGAATGGACGAGACACATCACCTAAACGTGTTTCGTCGAGTCTAGGAGGAGAAGAGCCCACCGAGAAGACGAGAGGACCGGGACGGGAGGACAATTCACGGGGGGGTGTCGTTCTTCGAACGATACCCCCGTGGACTCGGTTCAGCGTCGAGGGATACAGGTAAGTCTGTGTCTCGGGACTGGACCGG
>BLSH010438449.1:94172-104503 GCA_018402905.1 Glandirana rugosa | reverse complement strand
CGCCAGGAATAGTGGACAGACGGGGGAGACACTCCCCCCCCCCCAATCAGAGGGGGCAGACAGGTGATAAGGACCGCCCCCCCCATTACTGGGGACAGACAGGTGATAAGGACTGCCCCTTCCCCCCCATCACTGGGGGCAGACAGGTGATGGGCTATGGGTTCTCCTTACTCCATCACCCCCCCATCCCCTTCTAGTGTTGGCTACAGACATGTGATGGGGACATGGGGTCAGCTGAAAGCAGTTTGTGATTACTTGGAAGGGGATATGGGGTCTCCCGTCCCTCAGTGTTGGGTAGAGACGGGTGATGGGGTTCTGTTGTGTATAGAAACCACTTTATTCTTTTTGGTCCTCTGTTGGGAACTCGGAGGGTTCTCTGTCCTCTCAGGGGGTTTACAGGCTGCTGTCTTCAGATGACTTTCCTCTGCATGCAGCGGTGTCATTGTAAATGGTTTCCTTATTTTCTTCTGTAAACGCACAACAGGCAGAGCTGGGTGTATGACAAGGTGCTATGGGTTTGGAATGAAGGTGGATCTGAGTTGCATAGACATTCCATTCCTATTCAAGCACACAGCGACACGCATTCTCCTTTCTACTACATCTAGAATTTGATATTTTCACTTCTCTGGTCACAAAGTTTCTCCTCCCCTCAGCACAATTGTCTCTTGCAGCCACGATCCTGGGCTTATTCTATGTCTGTGCCAACAGTGTTCATGGTACTTTGTGGCCTGGGGTTGTTTAGTTGTAACCAATCTCATTATTTCAAGCCTAGATGGTAACAAAACCCCCCCCTTTTTTTTTTTTTTTGGGAATTTATTTCCTGCGCTGTAACGCTGCAATGTGAGGGAAATCCCTTAGACAGTTGTCACAGGAACAACATTTCCCATTGGATGCTTTCCCTCCTTTTCCTGTTCTGGTGACACATCAAAATTTTAGTTAGGGGATATAGACCGCAATAAGAAATTGATAGTAATTTTAATCCTTTCCTACTCTATTCAAAAATGTTTTAGGTTTAGATACCCCATAAAGGCTAAGTTTACTTAAAAATAGATAAATACACACAAGCAAATAAATGCACGTGATTCTTGCAGGTAAAAAAAGTGCATTTTTTGTTTCTCTTGCCTGCAGAGCATTGCACCTACCATAGGCAGATTACAGGTGCAATGTCAGGCTCCTGCAAACTATCAATATAGCGGTCTACCTGTGCCTCCGTTATGGGCAGTGGGCAGACAGTTACTGGACAGCAGGAAGAGTGATGAATCATGAGGGTGTGAACCACAGGCCTGCAGTAAATTCATTTACGGATCTGTGTGCAGAGCCACACGCAGCCGTGCTGTTTTTAACCATTTAAGGACCAGAAGGATTTCCCACGTTAGGACCAAAGCAGTTTTTGCAATACGGCACTGCATCGCTCTAAGTGGCAATTGCGCGGTCATACGACGTTGTATCCAAATGAAATTTTTGTCCTACCCCCCCCCCCCCTATAAACGAAAAAAGCGCCAATTTTGCAAATAAATAGTATTTCTTACTGAGCCAGCGGATGACAGGACCGTCTCTGCACTCCGTGTTCATCCAATCCGCCAGCCGGATGGAAAATAGGGTTACCATCCGTCTGTGTTTAGCGGATTGGATGTCAGCGGACATGTCAACGATGACATCCGTCTCTCCATAGAGGACAGTTGAGCATCCGTTCAGGTCCGCCTGAAAAACTGACAGGCGGACCTGAATGGTCCGTGCGTGTGAAAGCTCTAATATTCTTCCTCATATTTTTTGTAAAAAAAAAAAATCACAATCTGCGTTTATTGATTGGTTTGCAAAAAAGTTGATGCGTTTACAAACCGAGTATTCATTTCTGGCGTTTTTTAGTTTTTTACGGTTCCTTTTTTTTTTTTTTTTTTTTTTTTTTTATTGGGACTGTGATATTACAGCGGACATGTCAGATATCTTTGACACTTTTTTGGGACCAATGACATTTATACAGCGGTCAGAAATGTAATTATCCACGGATTTACAGTGTAAATGTCATTGGCAGTGAAGGGGTTAACCTGCAGGGGGGCAATCTAGGGGTTAACTGTGTTCCCTAGGCGTGTTCTAACTGTGAGGGGGCTGGGCTGTCAGGGGCATGGCAGATCTAACTGATCCCAGTGATAGGGATCAGTAGATCTTTTACATCAGGGATATGAAATTAACGGACCTCCAGCTGTTGAAAAACTACATATCCCATCATGCCTCTGCCTCTGGGTGTCATGCTTGTTGCTGTCAGAGTTTTGCTATGCCTCATGGGACTTGTAGTTCTGCAACATCTGGAGGTCCGCTAATTGCATATCCCTGTTTTACATGCTGCCTGACAGAGCAGGAAACCTTGTTTACATCTGCGGTTCCCCGTTTTCCTTCTCGGCCAGACAATCGCGGCTCGCCAGTGGAGATTGAGTCTGCCTGAGCTGCGGCCATACTTCCGCATAGTGTGGCGGGCTCAAGAGTGCTCTTCCGTCTGCTACTTTGCACGCGCAAGGCACCGTTTATAGACAGTGATTCGTGGGACTCTGCTACTCTGCAGCAGTAAACGTACGTGATCCGGTCGGGAACCGGTTAAATTGTGGGTGTGGGAAGAGGCACCCCTGTCCGCTGTCACTGGGAGGAAGGAATCAGAGAGAGGTGGACAATAACAGCTTATAATAATAGCGCATAAATCTAAAACAAATAGACAAACAGCGCTTCCTGTTGGTAAATAGTTGATACCTGTGTGCACTATAAGCATGCATGGGAGATCTCTCTGAGTCTGTGTAAAGTCCTGTGTTCTTTCAGGAATCTCCACTGGGTTCAAACACCATCCATCGCCACACCAAGTGAAAAGTGAGTATTGAACTCACCAAAGCCGGAAATCAAACACGCCTGTCATGCAGCTCAAAATCTGCGGCACACTGATCCACTGCCCGCTGTGTGATCTCAGTCTGTGTCTCTTAACCAAAGGGGCACTCATAGTGTGTTACCCTAATAAACTTTATTAGAACCCATAAAAAGGCCCCCCTTTCAGGTTGTACACTTACAAGAAAGCGTCAAAGTATTAGCATAAAATTGTCAAGTCAAACAGCACTGCTCCTTCTCACCACTCCTGGAACAGCTTCACAGCGCAGTGTACCTGGGTCAAGGAGAGCACGATCGACAGTCAAGCAAGCTGGATGGTCACGGTTGACGCGTTTCGTCATCACTTTGTCAGAGTGTGTGGCCACCCGGTGCTGCTCTCGTATTTTGTAGGAACCAAGCGCAGACATTTAACCCCGCATTGGACATGACATTTTGTCTACATTAAGGACTGATTAGTGTGTGTACACACCCAATCAGTCTAAGCTCCCTGCAAGCCGCTGTCAATACCAGCCTCATACAAAAACAAAGCAAGTCCATGTAATCTTTAAACCTGCATATATAGCCGGGAAGACGTGCTTACTACAGCAAGAACATTTGATCCACCTCCCGATATACAAGCCCTTGGCTAAATTATCTCAGTGCCTTTTTAAGCGATCTAACCACAATCGTTCCTTATGTGGGGAGACCACACGCCCTAGGCTGATAATCGCGATACGGCTTACAGTGGACTCGTCTGAAACAAAACATCATAATAAAATATTCACGAGAAACGCATTAATGTGCAAACTAAAACGGAATGTGTCATGGTGTATTGCTCCACATATCTTACAGAAACTGATTTTCACCACTCGCTGTTAAATATATTACAGCAAATGTCTCAAACTATAAACATTTTGAGTACATTTTTCTCATAAGTGGAAGAAATGACAATAATGGCTCTGATGAACACTGTTTGTTTCATAATATAATCAGCTAGAGCGTTACTCTTATATTAAACAAATCTCCCTTCACTGGCTATTTGTTAGATGACGACCCCCCAACCATCTAATAGCACTCAAATTGGTTCATAATCGTATCATCCCAGCTGACGAGAGTAAAAAATATGACCAGAATAAAAGAATCTCTACGATGTTGACTAATACATACTAATACATACAGATGGGACCAAAAATAGATGAAGAAATGTGCCCCAATCCATCGAACACATTTATAACTTTCAGGTTATTAAAGGTGAACTTGGCCTTTAACACTGAATATTGTTCTGCTAGTATTTTACCTTTCTTGGTTCCTCCTTTCCTCCCTCAGAGCAGGGGTCAGGCGGGAGCGGGGGTCAGGCGGGAGCGGGGGTCAGGCGGAAGCGGGGGTCAGGTGGAAGCAGGGGTCAGGCGGAAGCGGGGGTCAGGTGGAAGCGGGGGTCAGGTGGAAGCAGGGGTCAGGCAGGAGCAGGGATCGATCGGGAAGCGGGGGCCAGGTGGAAGCAGGGGTCAGGTGGGAGCAGGGCCCGGGAAGCTGGGGTCAGGCGGGAGCAGGGCCCGGGAAGCGGGGGTCAGGCGGGAGTAGGGCCCGGGAAGCGGGGGGTCAGGCGGGAGCAGGGCCCGGGAAGCGAGGGTCAGGCGGGAGCAGAGAGCGGAGCTCAGGCGGGAGCAGGGCCCAGGGAGCAAGGATAAGGCTGTAGCAGGGCTGGGGGGAAAGAGGATAGAAGTGAGTAACCATATAAAAAAAAAATCATACTCCAGTCTTTAACAGAAAAGGGGAGCTGCTCACTGTAATAAAAACCAAAATATGTATTTATTGAATCATTTGAAGCATAACTACAGCTTAAAGTATAACTAAAGGCAAAACTTTTTTTTTCATTTTGGATGGAGTGGAGAGGGATTAATTGTTGTCTCTGCCCCTGTTAGGGAGATGTCCTCTCTTGATTTGTCCTTTTTACTATTATTGAAAATAAAAGAAAATCCCACATTTTGGGTTATCCTCAGAAAAGTAATAGAGGGGAAATCTTCCTATGGGGGCACTTATTCTGGTGATCTGGGGGGGGGGGGGACTCCCTTAATTTGAAAGGACTTCCTCTCACTTCCTGTTTGGCTATGGGACAGGAAGTGAAGGGAAATCTACCCAATGGGATGCAGATGGCTAAAAAAAAAAAAAAAATCTGACAGGGGTAACCCTTCCTTACTCTACCCAAAATGAAGAAAAAAAAAAAAGTTTTGCCTATAGTTCTACTTTCAGAAGCAAAGGCATTTTACTCCAACATGGAGCAAAGTACATTAAAAAAATCTCAGAAACCCTTATAACTATCACGTAATCACCTCTCAATCAGGCATGCTCGGTTGGATGGAGGATTCCAATCACAGGCTGCTCTCTAGTATAATCGGGCAAATATAAAGCACAATGTTACAACATAACAAGTGAATACAATGTTGCCACACACTCAAGGAATTAACTAAAGGCAACATAGTAACTTTATCCACCTGTTATCAACAAAGTGTGAAGTCAGTACTCTGAATCGAGAGCCCATCCATTCTTAATTAAATAATAGTTAATCATATTATTCAATACTAATGTTGAATTCATAGTGTGTGTGTGGGGGTATGTTACACACAAAATTATTAAAACCATGATATAACAATCAATCATATGAAAAAAAACTCCCAAATGAAGTGGGACATGACATGTAAACTTTCCAAAAGCATAAGGAAGGGGGGTGCGGGTGGGCAGTAGGGGGAAGCAGAGGTCAGGAAGATGTAACCATAAAAAGAATTGCAAGTTGTGCTTCAGGGTGTCCTTGTAATGCAGGAGCAGTCTGAAGGTGCATTGTGTCTCCCACGTGTGCAGTGGAGAAACAGCAGGAACTCACAGCCAGCTTTCCACAGCCAAGATGTCAGCTCTGGGGATCCAAAAACTAGCAAAGAACTGGAGCAGGACTTTTACGGGCCGGTACACACCATGCCCACACATGAACCCGTTGTGCGTTCCTGTGCAATTGACATGCCGTTCTGTGCAGTGCGATTTTTTTTTTTTTAAATCGCAATGCATGCACTACTTTTGAAAATGCACTGAAGAGTACCATGTGATCCAGTGCAGGCAAACGCACTCCGTTTACGAACTGCATTTAGGGTGTCAGATACTGCGAAAGCTGATCGGGGTTCTAACCATTCCCCACAGTTTACAAACTGGAAACCCCTTTGTTGTCAAGCTTTGTAAGGCTGGCATAAATGACTGGATAATGGAAAGTGATGCCTGTGATAGCCTGAACTCCATATGTTTCAGGGTAATCAGCATGTGACTTCCACCCATGTGAAAGTGCTCAGGTCTAGCAGCCAAGCATTGTCCCATGATCACATGGCTAAAGGAATGATGCCATTATTACCCCTAA
The DNA here is from genome assembly GCA_018402905.1 of Glandirana rugosa. Taxonomy (NCBI): domain Eukaryota; kingdom Metazoa; phylum Chordata; class Amphibia; order Anura; family Ranidae; genus Glandirana; species Glandirana rugosa. The sequence goes on along the minus strand of BLSH010438449.1, from coordinate 98,262 downwards.
CTTCCATCGCCAGCTGACACTGGATTTTAGGGCTCATTCACACCACACGACGTGCGTTTAGGTATGCATAACATCCATGTGCTGCAGTCCATTGTTAAAATTCATTGTAGGGCTGGCTTTTTTTTTTTTTTCTACAACTTGTATTTCATTTTTATGTGCTGTAGTGCATTACTGTGCATTGGAATTTTCTGCTATGCACACAAATTCAACATGTCTTACTTTTGGTGTGGATTGAAGAGTGTAAGTGATAAGCCAATGTGAAAAAGCACATTCCCAGCAACCCTTTAAACAAGCATGTTTCTCTCTGCTGACCACTTAGCTATGCTGATCAGTTACTACATTGCTGTTCCAGAAGCAGGACTGAGAATGTAAACGAGCAACTGATGGGCAGACTGCATAGCCTCACACTATCCAGTGTCCAGCTCTCTTGCTGGAACATACACATCTAAAGGGTACCCCAGAGATATGTTCTTTTGACACCAGCAGGAGATTGATGTATCCAGGGCTGCTGATTGAAATGACCTGGCCCCGTATAGCCTACCTGACAGGACCCCCTCCTCTGAAAATATCAAATGAGATATTTAGATGGACCTATAGAAGGCCCTTCTCCACAAACCTATAGAAAATATTCCCTGTAATAGTAGGGCACTGATAGCCCACATATTAATAGCTACAAAGCAAACAGTTGCCTGGGCTTTGAAATCTCCATTTCTTAACTTCCTTGAAGTTAAAAGTTGAATACAAGGTTTGCCTATTAATGAGTGATAACCACGATAAATTTCTCCTGATATTGCAGCCTTGACTCAGTTGCTCCGGACCTTCCCATAAACTATACGCCTGCTCCTATGCTGATTTCAATCATTTTGTCTTTCACCTTTTAGGATCCCCCCTTCCCATTGACAGCCCCTGGGTTTTGCTTTCCCCTCTACCCTTTTTCAGGTTTAGAAAGAAACCAAGAAGAGGGTGAAGAGGACCTGTGACCTCTCTAAAGAGTTAAAGTGGAGAATTCAACAATCGGCTTGGACCACAATGTGCAAAATAAATAAATAAAATGGAACATTTTTGTCAAATCAAATGGAAACAAACTAATTTCTAATCTTTAAATTCGCTCGCGGCCAAGAAAACTCGTAAATAGCCTTAAGTGCATGCACTTGTCAAAGCTAATCCAGAAGTAGAACCCTAGCATGGTGCTCAAACGAAAAGACGTTCAAACTTCAAAGTTTAATCCCCACCATTAAATGGTTGGGTGATTCTTATGCTTTTTTTTAATCTGAATATTTGATTAAAGTTCTAAAGGTGTAAGGCCAGCATTAGAGTGCTAGCACTAAGGCCCACTGACATTTCTCTGACTTTCTTGATTTGCGTTTATCTTCCCTGTTAGTCTTGCAGTACATTGCAGTCGGTGGCTCTGTGTGCACCGACTCCTGACAGCCATGTGCCCCAAGAAGTAAACTGATGCTGGTTATACAGCAGAGCAGGGCCGCTCCTCCATCCACCCCACACACTGTATCTCTGCCGTTCCCTAAGGCTGGATGTCAACCACAGCCGGTCAGTGAAAGGATTATTTGCTCAGGTTCCCACCCAAAGTCCCTGGCTGTTTTCGGGTGGAGGCTTTAAGCAGGATGTGAATAAGAGATGAAATCCACACACAGATGTCTGCCCGGCTTTTGTAAATAAATGAAAAGCACTTCCCACTAAGCGGCCACTGTGCAACATCTGAATCACACTTAAAGCAGCATTCTTCTCTCCTACAAATGACCCTCTTCATGCTTTCAACCACAAACTATCACTGTTCCCAGCTGTTCCTGACTTCCAGAGTCCTTGAATTTCACAAAAAGATCATGGAAACCTGGAAGGTCTGGATTTGGACCAATGGCACAAATATTCTCTTTTATTAATACAAAATATATAGAAAGATAGAGATATAGATGGATAACATACTCAACAGCCACTTTATTAGGTACACCTGTGCAATTGCTTGGTAACACAAATTGCTAATTAGCCAATTGTATGGCAGCAACTCAATGCATTTCGACATCTAGACATAGTGAAGACCTCAAACTGAGCATCAGAATGGGGGGGGGGGGGGGGAAAGGGGATTTAAGTGACTTTGAACGTGGCATGGTGTTGGTGCCAGACGGGCTGGTCTGAGTATTTCAAAAACTGCTCATCTGGGATTTTCATGCACAACCATCTCTAGGGTTTACAGAGAATGGTCTGAAAAAGAGATAAAAAAGAAAAGAGAAAAATATCCAGTGAGCAGCAGTTGTGCAGATGAAATGCCTTGATGTCAGAGGAGAAGGGGCAGACTGGTTCGAGATGATTAGAAAGGTAACAGTAACTCAACGACCCATTAAAACCAAGGTATGCAGAATACCATCTCTGAATGCACAACACATCAAACTTTGAAGCAGATGGGCTACGGCAGAAGACCATACCGGGTGCCACTCCTGTCAGCTAAGAACAGGAAACTGAGGCTACAATTCGCACAGGATCACCAAAATTAGACAATAGAAGATTGGAAAAATGTTGCCTGGTTTGATGAGTCTCAATTTCAGCTCTGACATTCAGATGGTAGGGTCAGACTTTGGCATAAACAATATGAAAGCATGGATCCATCCTGCCTTCTATCATTGGTTCAGGCTTGTGGTGGTGTAATGGTAATGGTGGGGGGGGGGGGGGTGTTTTCTTTGCACATTTTGGGCCCCTTAGTCCTAATTGAGCATCGTTTAAATGCCACGGCCTACCTAAGTATTGTTGCTGACCATGTCCATCCCTTTATGACTAGAGTGTACCCATCTTCTGATGGCTCCTTCCAGCAGGATAATGCACCATGTCACAAAGCTCCAATCATCTCACCACTGGACAATGAGGTCACTGCACTCCAATGGCCTCCACAGTCACCAGATCTCATCCAATAGAGCACCTTTTGGGATGTGGTGGAATGGGAGATTGGCATCATGGATGTGCAGCCGACAAATCTGCAGCAACTACGTGATGCCATAATGTCAATATGGACCAAAATCTCTGAGGAATGTTTCCAACACCTTGTTGAATCTATGCCATGAAGGATTAAGGCAATTCTGAGGGCAAAAGGAGATCCAACCCGGTACTAGCAAGGTGTACCTAATAAAGTGGCCGGTGAGTGTATATCTAGATAGAGGGTAGTTCATCAGCACGTCTGACTCACTCCTGATACCTTCTGTACCTGCTCTGCTGATCACCTAAGTAAGAGCGAACCAATATCACACCAGCAATTCCTTGTGTGGCTTTAGAGTTCACCGCAGGGGTAAACTTCCTTCTGGCTAGTTTATCAGGAAATAGGTGTGTGTGTGTTTTTCCCAAGAACTAATGACCAGCAGGAGGTCATTTTTAAAACAAGGATTTCCTTTAAAATAAAAGTTGCTAAAGGTGTTTTAAAATCAGCTAAAAGTAAAACTAAAGGCAAAACTTTTTGATTTGGATAAAATTGTGTTTGATCTCTTGCCATCCTGTGTCACATGGGGGAGATTTCCCTTCACTTCCTGACCCATAGTCAAAATAGAAAGTGAGAACAAATCCCTCCAAAGTATAGGAATCCCAGGTTGCCACCAGATCCAGTGTCCTGGGGATTAGGGATGAGCTCAGGCATGTTTGGTCCCAAGTCTGAGCCTGCAAGGAAGCGGTCAGTGAATTAGGCCAATCCTAAGGGGCTGGGGCATTCCCCTCCACCCCCCGCCCCCCAAAATCACAGGATATCTATCTATCTTCTCTATCTCTGTGGGGTGGGGAAATGTCCTGCCCAGCGGCGGCCCGCCCATATGGGGCTTCAAAAAAGGGTGTGCTCGGGGCACAAAGCACTGAGCCCCGAGCACACCCACTTGTGTGACGATAGTGAATGAATATTCGCTATCGTCACACACTGATTTCTCCTGGCCAATCAGAAAGCGGGTCCTGAGACCCGTCACCCGATTAGCTGAAAGGACAGGTGACACTATTGGATGCATAGGCGGAGGAGGAAGGAGACGCATGGCGGAGACGGATGACTTACCATCTGGGCGGCGGTTGTTTACTGGCCGACCAGGGGGTGGCTGTTTGCCGTGGGGGGGGC
>BLSH010438449.1:73363-94162 GCA_018402905.1 Glandirana rugosa | reverse complement strand
CTTGACGACATTTTCCAAAATAAAAAACCCCCCGATCTCACCCTCCCTAACATTGGGGACAGTCAAAATTAACGCCATACACGCGACAATCCCTCTAAGTGGGGGATAAAAAGGACAAACTTACTTTCCAGGGTTTAAAACCCAACAGTGGTCTCGTCTCTACTTCCCCTTGAAGTTCATTCAAACAGGAAAAATAGGGGGTGAATCTCCCTAACAGCGCACATACCGCAATTAAAACTGACAGGGGTTACAATCCCTCCCACTCTAGCCCCCCAAAAAATAAAACCTTTTACAGCAGTTCTGTTGGCAGTGGGAGGAATACAGTCACATTTCCTTTTTGTATACTAGACAGTGCGGTGCCCCATTGTGCTTTTACAGCGCCTCTCCACCGCCCCAAGGTTTAGGATGGAACTACACCCCCTCCAGCTTCCCACATTGTTACTCTCTGTGGATGAGTGGCCAGGAATGAGCACTGAGCTGCAGGAGGTGGGGGATGTACTTGGCCCTATGCAAGTTCCGGTTGTCTGTAAATTGCATAGAAACACAGAAGTGATGGCAGGAAAATACCAAGCGGGCCATGTAGTCTGCCTTTTGTGTTTGCCTGCCTACACAAGCCCTAAAGGAAATTGTACAATCTGATTTGTAAAATGAGTGTCCAGTTTTATTTGCTGTTCTGAAAGGGTTAGTTCACCTTTACCAAAAAACTACCTATGCATATAATGGGAACAAACTGTGCAGCTTTGCCCAAAGTTGAGTAATGCTGTTGCTATAGGTGCAGGCCATTTATGTCCCTCATGAAGCCTGGGTGGAAAACTTCTAGAATGTTGCTGAGAGAAGCCTGGTGTTCATTGGTGTGCACAGCCTATTGTCGTTAGGGTAGTGGACTGTGTCAGGTGTGTGTGTGTGTGTGTTTTGTTTTTTTTATAGCCCAGTTTGGGGGCTTTTGTGAACTATCATCAAGATACAGACCCCTGATGTCTCACTTTTGAGACTGGGACAGAGAGATTATCTGTAGGGTCATCCGCACTGGACAGCGAACGAATGGGAAATGTTGTGCTGAGCAGCTTCCTGTTCATTCACAAATCGAAGCATAGTAAACCTAGTTTACTATGCCTCCATTAAGAATGAGCACAAGAGCAATTAGTACAGATCACTCACTGTGTTTACTTAGAAAAGGAAGGGGTCGATAAATGATAAATATTTACTGGCCCCTTCGCCCGCTCTCCATCCTGAAACATCCCCTGCAGCAGCTGGCAAGAGAGGGAAGCTGACAGGGGGAGCCAGGAAGCAGGGGAAATCAGCACCGCAAGGGGTGATTAGAGTGTGCCCTGGCATACCCTGTATGCACTCCTATGCTCATGTTAATGCTCACATCCACCATTGCAGAAGTGAGCTCCGAGCTACCGCATAAGAGGGAGAAGGCGCATGTGAAGGGTTTTGAATTGGATAAAGCGCTCACTCCTGTGGTGTTTGTGAGCATATAAACGCCCTAGAAGTTTTCATAGGGAGTAGGAAAAGGGACTTTTAAGGTGCCTATAAAATGCACTAGTACATTTTTAAAATATAACAAATTTTACTTCATTATGTTAAAGATATTCACAATCCTTCCTTAGAAAAAAATTCAGAAATTTCAGACCATAGTATGTATAAATATACTTGGTTACTATACAACAATGTTTCACCAAAGTGCATGGCTTCTTCAGGAGATTATAGGTTGTTAGTGTACAATCAATATCCTGAAGAAGCCACACACTTTGGCAAAACATGTTGAGAGAACTTTGTACGGTGACCAAGCATATTTATACATACTATGGTCTGCAATTTGTGAATATTTTTTTTTTAAAAAGGAAGATTGCGAATATCTTTTAAACATAATGAAGTAAAATGTGTTATATTTTAAAATGTACTAGTGTGTTTATAAGCACCTTAAAAGTCCCCTTTTTTCCTACTCCCTATGCAAACTGTACTAATATGGGATGTGGTGCCTTGCTCCACTCATATCTGGCTGATACCATTTCAGTCCTAGAAGTTATCCAGTTAGGTTTTGGGAGTTACCTTAATGACCTTCCTATAGCTGCAGGCCATTTTTCTACTTTGGTCAAAGCTGCACGGTTTATTTTTATCTACAGTATAAGGTGTTTGTGTGTGTGGGTGGTGTTGTGTTTGTTTTTTTTTTTTGTTTTTTTGTAAAGGTGAACAAACCCTTTAACTCCTTAACTCCCTTGTTCTGTTGGAGCAGCTGATGGGCACTCAAGTACCTGAGGACAAGCTGTCCAGGAAAAAAATCCTCCTGCATTACAGCGCAGATATTTTAAGATGCATCTTATACACTTCCTGATTGTTCTTTTTGCACATTTTTTTTTTTTTTCTTAATTTGATTTATTGTGTTGCAGATTGGCGAGGCAGTTACAGAAGGAAGCTCAGACCCCTGCCAATTCCTCCGACTTCACAGAGGATCACAAGGTAAAGTACGCTCTTGCATGCAGATGCCATCTGATTGTTGGGTGAAAAGGAAAAGCCAGTGGAAAGTGGTCAGTTGTCGTCTGTGATGTTGGTCTGCTGTCGTGTGTTCGTGTGTGTGTGTGTGTGTGTAAGTAATACCATGGAAAAACTTGAAATCTGAATAAAAGTTTTCAATCAGATTCAAAACAAATGTAAAAGGGAATTGTGTTTTGGGAAGCCAAAGAGAACCTGTTGTAGCTGAACAAGTGAACTTCTCCTTTAAATTTTGTTAAATAATATAATAAGATAAGTAAATATTGTCTTAATAGCAGAGTCATGTGTATTCTTCCTTGTGTCTTGGTCTGCTTTTGTTTACTACTTCCAGATCTACTACTTCCAGCTTCCTGTAATAAAGACCGGTCACTGCTGGGCTCTTTCTGCAGGATAACTGGTCTTGTCTCCGCCCCCCCTCCTGTAGTTTTTCTGCAGCCAGCGTGTAGTGGGTGGGGCCTGCTAAGTCACTCCCACAGCCCTGCTCTCTGTATCGGCTATATACAGCACAGTGATGTCACCCCTACCCTTACAAAGTAATATCTGGGCTTGCTAAGGTATTTGGTGCACACAAGGTTTAGATCCTTTGCGGCAATTTGATTATATTTAGCCACTTCACCTCTGGAAGATTTAAAACCCCCCCCCCCCCCGTTCATCACAGGCCATTTTTTGCGGTACGACACTGCGTTACTTTAACTGACAATTGTGTGGACGTATGATGCTGTACCCAAATAAAATATGTCCTTTTTCTCTTACGTTCACTGATAGACGCAGCCTTCTTATTGACAAGTGGGGTTTATGCACCTCCTATTAGGAGTAGACTAGGCAAAAAGCGGTACCATTTCCGCCCGGTGGAGGGTTCAGGGCTACAGGTCCCTTTCATTTTCCTGTTCTCCTTTTCATTGCCCAAACATTTCTCTGTGCGCTATCCCTTTGAGGACAGTCTTTTGCAGAAGTGGGCATCCCCAGCAGTGGACCCTCCGGTGGCTCGCCTGAATAAGGCGATGACCATTCCCTTGGAAGGGTCTCCATCTTTTAAGGATCCGGCCAATAGGCGGACGGAGGCGGTATCCAAGGCATTGTTCTTGGGGGCGGCCATGAGGCCAGCTCTGGCGTCGGCCATGGTGGCTCAGTCCCTTACGGAGTGTGCGACAGAATTGCACAATGATTTGGGCTGCAGGTGCTTGTCTGAGGCCTTTCAGCGGGCTGACCACCTGATACAGGGTCTCCGATACCTGTGTGACGCAGCCTTGGACCTGCTCCCCATGCTGTCGAAGATGTCTGTTTTTGCAGTCATCAGACGGGTGCTGTGGTTGCAGTGTTGGTCGGGTGACCATGCGTCCAAAAAGGGCCTCACGGACCTTCCTTTTCAGGGTGGTCGGCTTTTCGGGGTGCAATTGGATGAAATCATTAAGGATTTCACCAGGGGGAAGAGTACCTTTCTTCCAGAACTCAAGCGGTGGGATTACCGCCGTAAGCAGGGTCCTTCATCATCGGGCCAGAAGCGTTCTTTTTTTTTTTTTTTTTTGTGTGCCCGGTTCAGCGGGCAAGGGCTCAAGGCCCGGCAAGTCTGCCTCAGGGTCCGGTAAGCGGCCCTGGCAGCGCAAGCCCGAAAAGACTGAGGAATAGTCCTCCTCCGCATTATGGGTTGCCTCCGCCCGACTCTCGGGTAGGGGGCTGACTTCTGGGGTTCGCAGACAGGTGGACTGCACGCATTTCCGACCGGTGGGTACGGGAAGTGTTGTCCCCCGGGTACAGGATAGAGTTCAGCACTCTACCCCCAGACAGGTTCTTCCCATCAAACTTGAGGCTTCCGCCGGGGCGTCGGGAAGCTCTCTTAGGGGCTGTTCAGACGCTGTCCGAACAAGGGGAGATTGTGCGGGTACCTCTGTTGGAAAGGTTCCACGGCTTCTATTCAAACCTCTTTGTGGTGAAAAGTTCTGAATCTAAAAGCGCTAAATCACTTTGTGAAAGCGCGAAAATTCAGGATGGAGTCTGTCCGCTCGGTTGTGGCTGCCCTTCACCAAGGGGACTTCCTGGCGTCTCTGGATATCGGGGATGCCTATCTGCATGTTCCCATTTGTCTCCAGCATCAGTGCTTCCTGCGTTTTGCGGTAGGAGACTTACATTACCAATTTGCGGCACTTCCCTTCGGTCTGGCCTCGGGTCTTCACCAAGCTGTTGGCTCTGGTGCTGGCTCTATTGAGGCAGAGAGGCATTGCTGTGGTAGCATACCTCGACGACCTACTCCTGCCAGCAGAGTCAGCTTCAGCTCTGGAGGACAATGTTGCTATCACCATGGCCTCGATGAGAGACTTCGGCTGGCTGATCAACCTGCAGAAGTCGACGTTGACTCCGTCCTGTCGACTGGAATATCTGGGTCTAATACTGGACACGGAGCAGGCGAAGGTGTTCCTACCTCCGGCCAAGTTGCTGATACTAGAAGCAGCTGTGCGAACCCTGCTGTCACGTCGGTGGTCCTCCTTACGGTTCTGTATGCGGGTGTTGGGGCTCATGGTCTCGACCTTCGAGGCAATACCGTACGCCCAGAGTCACACTCGGCTCCTGCAGCGAGCAATTCTGTTACGGTGGGACAAGTCTCCGTTGTCCCTGGACCAGCTGATCAAATTGGATCATCAGACCAGGGGGTCGTTGACCTGGTGGCTTCGGGCCCCGGCTTTGACTTTGAGGAAGTCGTTTCTCCTCCTAAATTGGTCGATAGTCACGACGGACGCCAGCCTCTCTGGGGAGGGGCCCTGGGGCAGTTGTCTGCTCAGGGCCTTTGGTCGGCGCAGGAATCTCGCCTTCCGATAAATGTGCTGGAGTTGAGGGCGATCAGGCTCTGTCTCTCCCACTGGTTCGGCAAGGCTGCACAGCCTCCCGGTTCAGGTCCAGTCGGACAACGCCACAGCAGTGGTGTACGTGAGCCATGAGGGCGGAACAAGGAGCTCGGCAGCAGCTGCGGAAGCTGCCCATATTCTGAGGTGGGCAGAACTTCACGTGCCGGCTATCTCTGCCATTTACATTCCGGGCGTAGAAAACTGGCAGGCGGACTTTCTCAGTCGCCAGACACTGGATCAGGGGGAATGGTCCCTACATCCAGAGGTGTTCCGCCAGATTTGCCACAGGTGGAGCACTCCAGACGTGGACTTAATGGCATCCAGTTTCAAACACAAGGTGCAGACTTTTGTGTGCAGAACAAGGGATCCGTTGGCGGCCGCCATGGGCGCACTGGTAGCACCTCTCAAGCTTCTACCGCGGCTACTGCGCTGGATAGAAGCGGAGGGGATCCCGACGATCCTGGTGGCTCCGGATTGGCCTCGGCGCCCTTGGTACGCCGACGTGGTGCGGATGGTAATAGACGTTCCCTGGTGGCTCCTGCTTCGCGACGATCTGCTGTCACAGGGACCCATCTTGCACCCTGCTTTACCCTCGCTGGCTTTGACGGCTTGGCTATTGAGTCTCAGGTGCTGAGGGATAGGGGTGTCTCTGACTCCGTGATTCCTACCATGCTTAAGGCGTGCAAGTGTACTTCGCAAGATATATTATCGCACCTGGAAGGCTTATATTGCCTGGTGTGAGGCGGGGGGTTTGAACCCCCGCTGTTTCGCCATAGCTCAGGTGCTGGTTTTCTTACAGCAAGGCCTGGATAACAAATTGGCTTTGAGTACTCTCAAAGGCCAGATTTCGGCTTTGGCAATCTTTTTTTCAGTGTCCGTTAGCGACGCATTCTTTGATCCGTACATTTGTACAGGGTGTATGCCATGTGGCTCCTCAGGTACGGTCGCCCTTGGCACCGTGGGATTTAAATTTAGTACTATCTGTACTACAGAAACCACCATATGAGAGGATCAGGGATATTCCCTTACCATTGTCACAGAAGGTGGCTTTTTTTGGTGGCCATCACATCCGCTGGGCGGGTGTCTGAGTTGGCGGCCCTGTCCTGTAGGTATCCCTACTTGGTCCTTCATAAGGATAAGGCAGTGCTGCGCCCTTCTCCTTCGTTCCTACCGAAGGTGGTTTTCTCTTTTCACATTGAGGACATTGTTCTCCCTTCATTGTGTCCACACCCGTTTTATCCCAACGAGATTGCTTTGCACTCTTTGGATATAGTAAGGGCCCTGCGGGTGTATTTGTCGCTACAGCTTCTTTTCGGAAGTCTGATGCTTTGTTTGTACTGACGGAAGTACCGCGCAAGGGTTTGGCGGCCTCGTCGGCTACTATATCCCGTTGGATCAGACAGACGGTGACCCATGCGTATACTGTTCGGGGCCAAGAACCCCCTTTTCCGGTCACGGCTCATTCCACCAGGGAGATTAGCACTTCCTGGGCTTTCAGACACCAAGCCTCGGTGTCTCACGTGTTCAAGGTGGCTACATGGGCCTCGGTGCACACTTTTGCTAGGTTTTACAAAGTTGATGTTTCAGCATCCGCAGATGCTGCTTTTGGCCGCAAAGTTTTACAGGCGGCAGTGTAGGCGCTGCTGGCGCCTCCTGAGAGGTTTCTGTTGGGTACAGTTGTTGTTTACCCACCCCTCTTTGACTCTGCTTTGGGACATCCCCACTTGTCAATGAGAAGGCTGCGTCTGTCAGTGAACGTAAGAGGAAATAGGATTTTTTAACTTACTGTAAAATCCTTTTCTCTGAGTTCACTGACAGACGCAGCACCCACCCCTCTTTGTTGCATTTGTACGGCTTGTTACGAACTGATATGCTATGCAGAGCTGGGGGGTTATATGCTGGAGTGAGGAAGGCCCCCTGGGAGGGGTCGGCTTGCTTTTTTCTTTTTGCCTAGTCTACTCCTAGTAGGAGGTGTATAAACCCCACTTGTCAATGAGAAGGCTGCCAATAAGAGTATATTGATTGGTTTGCGCAAAAGTTATAGCGTCTACAAACTGGGTTATTTTTTTTTTTTTTTTTTTTTTAATTTTTGCTAGTAATGGGAGTGATCAACGACTTGTAGCGGGACTGTGACATTGCGGTGGACATTCTAACACGAATACAGCGATCAGTGCTAAAAATATTCACAGGATCTATGCCTTCCCTATGGACCGAATGACTATCTGCCTTGTTTACATAGGCAGACTGCCGTTCTTCCTCTGTACCGAACGATCGGCTTGTGCTGGCGGACATAACCCATGGTACCCGCCGCTCAGACCCATATGATCACAGCTGGAGCGACCCGGCGACAGCACGCATTTTTAAGCAGTTAAATTTAAAGTATAACTAAAGGCAAGTTTTGGACAGAGTGGATAGGGACAGGGATTAGAACCCCCTGTCGGTTTTTACTGCTGTCTTTTGTCACATGTGAGATTCACCCTCTATTTGTCAGGTTTACCATTATAATTGAAAGTGATGAAAATCACTCTATCCAAAATGAAAAATTTAGTTCTAAAAAACGTGTAGTCCCCGGTGTTTAGCTTTAAAGTAGACTTGTGTTTTCCCATTCACAGGAAAGCAACAGAAAGAATTAAAGAGGAAGTAAACCCAGATGGGGTTTACTTCCTCTATGTCCCCCTGTAAAGTAGAAACCTAATGGGCTACTATGCATTGTATAGTATCCCATTATGTGCCACTTGCCTGCAAACGAAGCCTGCGACGTCCAGCGATGTCCCCTCTGCATGAGCGCCCCTCTGCAGTCTCGACATGGTTGCAGTGGATTAACGGCAAGCAGACTGTTCCTTCACCGCGCATGTGCCGACATGAGGTCGGCACAGCTGCAATAGTGCATATCTCCTTAACCGTGCAGGTTTGGGAAATATGCAGGGCACCTACAGGTAAGCCTTATCATAGGTTTACCTGTAGGTTAAAGTGGTTGTCACAAGTTGACAACCACTTTAAAGTAGACCTAAACTTAATTAAAATTTCCTAAGTTTTTTTTACCCTTTCCATTTTCAGTATTTCAGCTGCAGCTTTCATTAAAAAAAAAAAATAAAATTGATCCTGCTTTTACATTTTTGGCCTATTTTTATGTGGTGACTAGTTGTATGCCTGCATTGTCACCCTGTCCTATGGCCCCTGGTGGTGATTACTATGGGTCCTGCTTGGACACATTGCCTGGCGATAGTTTGCTGTTATCCCTATAAGGAAACCATTCCAAAGCATTGACGTGCAGCTAAAACTGGAGCAGGTGTATGTAGATGGGGAAAGGATGGAAGAGGCTGCGATGATCAGCCCAGAGATGTTTAAACCCAAGTGCACTTTTCCTCTTTGGCCTATTACCCTGACCTAAATAACTTTACTGTCCTGGCCATGCCTGTGCGCTACAGTCCCATGGACTTCCATTCCCATGGGAACATCTCCCTTCATCTCTGGCCTGGGGACACAGCCACATAGAAGTCTATGGGGCTGTAATGTACAGGCGTGTCCTGTACAATGAGGTTTACTTTACTGGATGTAAACAAAAATACCAGAGGCTGCCACCACTGAATTGAGGTACATCTGTTGAGGTGGGAATGTGGGTTAGGTTAGATTAACTTCGGGGAAGGGAACGATAGAATAAATGCACCTTGTTTTTAAAGTGTACTCATCCTTTTAACATTGTTGTAAACCCTTCCATATACGCGGTGAAGTGACTGGCTTCAGGTGATACAGAGATTAAACGAATCCTCCTATATAAGTTGTACCTGTCGATCTGCAGTCTTTTCTACATCCATTCAAAGTGCAGAATTTATAAAGCTTGTCTGAGCAGTCAACAGCAAGGTGACGGAGAGTTGAAATTACAGTTTGTAGAGCTCGGCGAGGAGAGCTGTGCCCCTCTCCACACAGGAACAGAGCTGAGGCTGTCAATCACAGGCTGTGTGCTGGAACTCCCTCCCCTGTCACCCCTGTCAGGAGTGACTCTTGCTGATGGCAGAGGAACAAAGCAGATGACAGAAATGACACTAAATGCCTAGTCCACACAATGAGAAAATTGGATGACAAATACTACTTTTGGAGCGATCGTCCGATAATATAATTGTTAGTACACAACTTTCATACAAGAAGTTATCGTATGAGAATTTTTGTTTGTCCCTTTAGATATTTTTGCATGAACTGTCGTGAACGGCTCCTGAAAGCTGTGTACTAACGATTATATCAGATGATCGCTCCAAAAGCAGTATTTTTCATCCGATTTTCCTCATTTTGTTTACAAGGCATTTAGTGATAACCAAACTCATTTTTGTGTAATTGGTGTAGTATTTGTACGAAAGAAATTTTCACCCAGACCACGCATGCTTGGAAATGAAAGACTACATTACGTCATTTCCGAGGTTGTATTCTGTTCCAGAATTTTCATAACTTTTAGTAACCTACTGATTTTCCATATGAAGCTAGCATGCAAAAAACAAAAACTGACAGCCATTTGTCCTATATTCTTATCGTGTGAACAAGGCTTTAGTACTCTGGATTGAGACAAGTACATACTATAGAGGGATATGCTTTGTTCATATTTAAAGTGGCTGTAATCCTCAGACATGAAAGAGGAAGTAAACCCAGATTGGGTTTACTTTCCTCTATACTCCCCTGTAAATTAGAAGCATAATAGACTACTATGCATCGCATAGTAGCCCATTATGTGCCACTTACCTGCAAACGTGTCCAGCGATGTCCCCTGTGCTGGCAGCGTCCATCTTCTGCCCCTCTTCCTTCCAGGGCCACGAATCCGGTGCTGTGACTGGCCGGAGTGGCGTGACATCACTCCCGCGTATGCGCGCAGGAGCCGCCAGTCACGGCACGGTCGCAGTGGAGGAACGGCACAGCTACAACACTGCATATCTCCTGAACCGTACAGGTTTAGGAGATATGCAGGGCACCTACCGGTAAGCCTTATTGTAGGCTTACCTGTAGGTTAAAGTGGTTGTCATAAATTGACAACCACTTTAAGGCCTCATGCACAGTGGCCGTTTTTGCCATCTCTCCTAGACACCTTTCCTCCTGGCAGCAGCATTTTGGCAGAAAAAAACGCTTTGCGCACGTCAAGCACTTGGGCATTCATTTCATTGGCCAGCATGATCATTTAAAAACATCCAGCACATTAGGCCTTAAAGTATAACTAAAGGTACTTTTTCTTTTCTTTGGAGTTTTGGATGGAGTGAAGACGGAATTAGAACACCTGTCAGTTTTCATTGCTGTGTCCTTGGGGAGATTCAGCCTTTCTGTTTGGACTGTTTACCATTTATCAAGTAAAAACAATCCCAAATTTTAGGTTGTCCCCAGAAAAGTAACAGAGGGGAAATCTCCAAGTGGGGATATTAGTTCTGCTGAGGGTCTCCAGGGGATTTGCAGGGATTTCCTTTCACTTCCTGTTTTGGCTATGGTACAGGAAGTGAAGGTGAATCTCCCCAACGGGTCACAGATATTGCTGACAGGTTATAACCCTCCCTTACTGTACTCTATCCAAAAATGAAAGCATTTTTGTCTATCGTTCTACTTTAAAAACGTTCTTTGGAATTTTCTATATATTAGTGGGGTCAGATCGATGTTCATTTCCAAATTTCTAACAGTGTATGTGGCTTTTTCGTTCGAGAAATGACATTCATTCCAAAACAAATGTTAAAAGCAAACAAAATGTTATGCTCCATTTTTAGAAGTAATAAAAATAGATTTAAAAGCCTAAAAGAAAGTAAAATTTAGAAGTACTTTTTTGAACGACCTTTGTCCAGTCATTGAATGTACTAAGTTTTTCCTACAAATATTTGTACGGACATTTTTGGAAAATCTATTAGTGTATAGCCCACGATGAGCATTTTTTGCATGCTAGTCTCATCTCTAGTATTTGGCAAATACTGTACTGATTAAACGAAAAGCATACGATCTGTTATTGTACAGTAAAAATGTTTGTGTTTTGTCCCTTTTGGATAATTTCGGATGAACGATTGTGATTGGCTCTTGAAACCTGTGTACTAACAATCAGATTATAGCACGATTCCTTCGAAAGTGGTATTTTTCGGCCGATTTTCTGAACATGTGTACTAGGCTTCAAGTGATTGTAAAATCTCTATTTTTTATAGGGGGAAATTTTTTTTTTTTTTTTTTTTTTTTTTATTCTTGCCACCTCTGTGCAGTGGTTTTGCACAGAGCAGCCCGGATCCTCCTCTTCTCGGGTCCCTCTTTGCTGCTCCTGACCCCTCCCTCCTATTGAGTGTCCCCACAGCAAGCAGCTTGCTATGGGGGCACCTGAGCCGTGTCACCGCTCCCTTTTGTCCATTCAGACACGGAGCCCTGCCCCCTCTCTCTCTCCTGATTGGCTGACTGAGTTTTTGTTTTTTTAACTCCCCTCTATATTCTCCTCCTATGTATCCATGCACACATGGTCGTGTTTGTTTTTTTTTTTTTTTTTGAAGCTTATCCACAAAAAGTTATAAAATGTTGCAGAGCTGAATGTTAGCTGGTGTAATTTTTAGGGGTGCTGAAATTAATCGATGCATCGCGATTCGGACGTCCGCGATGCGGCATCGATGCAGCGACTGCCCATAATCGATTATGGGTGACATCATCCAACTTGTGGGTGACCTCGGCACAACGCGACTTGCAAATGACTTCTGTAATAGAAGTCAATGCAAGTCGCCCCCAAGTCGTACAGGAACCTTTTTCTAAGTCGGAGCGACTTGAGTCGCTCCGACTTGGAACAGTTATAATTTGCATGGAGGCGACTTGTCAGGCGACTCAAGTCGCCTGACAAGTCTCCTATTTGTGAAACGCCCGAATGTCTTGTCATACCGTGGTGTCCCGCTCATTACCGCCCAGCCCGCTGCCTGCCTTTCTCCTCTCCGGCAGACATCAGTGGTGGATTCCTCAGCCCCGCCTGCTGACTGTAGCTGACAAATCAGAAGAGACGGGCGGGGCTGAGGAATCCACCGCTGACGTCTGCCGGAGAGGAGAGAGGCGGTAACGAGCGCCGAGAGAGACACCATGGTATGTTGCTACATAACTCTGCTGTATGAAGGATAACTGGACTAATCTACTAATTAAATTGTAATTGTCACCCACTGACACCCCTCACCCACTGACACCCCACACCCATCCACCCACTGACACCCCTCACCACCCACCGACACCCCTGTATCCTAATCGTGATGCATCGCGGAATCGAATCATTGACCTGATAATCGTAATCCAATCGTGAAGCCAGTGAAGATGCGCACCCCTAGTAATTTTACAAAAATGCCCAAAAACCGCTTTTTAAAAGCGTTTTTAAAGCAGCAGTTTCCTGGCAGCAATCTGACATACAGAGACTTTTTTTTTTTTTTTTTTTTTGTTTTTTTTTATTTTTTTTTTTTTTTTTTTTTTTTTTTTTTTTCTTTTTTTTTCTTTTTTTTTTTTTTGAACATTCTGTGTGCATGGAGCCGAAGGCCTCATGCACGCTGGACATTTTTGGATGTTTTTACAGCAGCTGTTTTTGGCTGCAGATGTTTTCCTGCAGTCAACAAACTCTCCTTCATGTTATCCTATGTGTTCATGCACACGTAGGCTGTTATCAACTGTTTTTGGCTGGGGCGTTTTTTGAGCTGTAAAAAACCCAAGACTAGTGGGTTCTGAGAGATGTTTTTCAGCTGTAAAAACGCTCTAAAGCCGAAAAATGTGGCCAAACGCAGCTCATCAATGTTTGTGGATGTTTTTTGCTCCATTCAAAAGAAAGCAAGGAAAAAAAAAAAGCTCAAATGCCAGTGCCAAAACGCTTAAAATCCACTGATGTTTTTATAACATTCTTTTAAACGTCCTGTGTGCATGAGGCCGCAGGGTGACCATGCTCACTCTCGTTCTCTTTATCAGGACAGTAGATAGGACTATAGACCCCTATGGGTGAGATTCTGTAGTCCTCTGTCATTGAGAAGTCCGCTCAGGAAACTATCGGCAAGATCAACAGGTGTTTTGTTAACATCTGAAATCAATATAACCAAACCCTGTTATTCGGTAAAGTTAGCAGACCAAAGAGAGCAAAAAAGAAATGTCCCTTGTTGGGGTTTACATACCCTTTAAGAATGGTAATCCATTTATTTTGAGAGAAGCTCTCCTCCCTCAGATTCCAGTGGGGTAAATCAGCCTTTTACTGCCTTGCAGGTCCAAGTCTTCTGGTTGGATCCCCAGGGGAAGGTCTCCTGACCTCTCAGGCATGGACTGCTATGTATAAATAGGTACTACAGTTATGGAGAGCCGGGGAAAAAAATGGCATTTTCCTGGCCCAGGACATTACTAATACATCCAGGCTTAAAATCTGCATCTCATTTAGTCACTCTTCATGTCGGATTTGAAGTAAGAAGACAATTTAACATTCTTGAACGATTATCTCAGCCCCCTAAAATGAGCTGAAACAGGAAAGAGACATCAAGAAGTGAAGTCCTGAATTGCCTGTGAAGGCCTCACTGAGTCTGTAGCAAAGCTTGGAGGAGTTTGGTTTGTCATCCATCCAGGCCAGGACCAGCACCTGCACAGCGTGTGGGGTATAGGAAAGAGTCTGAACATTTATTAGCCTGCAGAACATTAAAACGACATATTGGATTAGCTGAATATTTAAAGAAATAGGTCCAAGCTGTAGTCTGGCAAAAAATAAGGAAATATTCCCACAAAATTCCCTTTCTAAATCTGATGTTTAGTTATGCTGACCTTCCAGCTTAGACCGTTTAGTACGTAGATGCCATACCTGTGGGGCCCTCATGGATTCTGAAAATGACTGTGGTAGGCACAGCTGCCCAGGATGGATTTGATTTAAATCATAATTTTTAAAGAGAAACTGTCATCTGTCTCCTCCTCTGACCCGCTGTTGACTCACCAACAGTCCCATTCACTTTAATGGGACGGCTGATGATGTGGCAGTGACACAACAAGGTGAGGGATGTGGCGGTAGCAGGTGAGTGGATGCCCGCTAACAGGCACTGCCATGATGGATCTGAAATGACAGGTTCTCTTTAAATGTAAGGACTTCTTCTCTCTGGTAGTTAAAATCTTTAATATGTGCAAAGAAAATGAAGGTTTCCTATTTAGAATAATAAGCTGTCAGGTTAGTAAACTGAAATATCTGAACCGATTCAATCATAGTTTGTAGTGTACATACAGTATCTCACAAGTGAGTACACCCCTCATATTTTTATAATTTTATTCTATCTTTTCATGTGACAACACTGAAGAATTGACACTTTGCTACAATGTAAAGTAGTGAGTGTACAGCTTGTATAACAGTGTAAATTTGCTGTCCCCTCAAAATAACTCAACACACAGCCATTAATGTCTAAACCGCTGGCAATGGGGATCCCACAGGTATGGCACATACATACTTGTATTGGTCCAAGCTGAACTAATGTAATTGTGTAATGTTGCATTATGTAAAAATTGCCATACCTACGCTTTAGTTTTAACTGGCCATAAACCAAAAATGATTAAAATTGCAGCCCTATGCAAATAACAAAATATATATTATAATATTTATTTTATTTTTTTTCCTTTGTGGTTTTTTGGGGGGTTTTCACAGTGCAGCACTTTTATTAACCCCTTCCTTTCGCTATAGCCAAAAGACGGCTAATGCACAGGCCTAAATTGCCGGGAGGGCATCCATGTACGTTCTCCTGTGCTCGAGTGGCCTGTGCGCCCCCTGCAGGGCATGTGGGACGCGCTCTGTGATCAGCAAGTCAAGGAGACTCGGCTGATCACAGGTCGGAGGAAGGGGCTCATCCCGGCCTCTTACCAAGTGATCAGCTGTCAGCTAATGACAGCTGATCACGTGATGTAAACAGAGCTGGTAATCGGCTATCTTGATCACTGGCTACTGTCAGAGGGACTTCTGGCCAGTGCCACTTATCAGTGCAGCCTCATCAGTGCACATCAATGAAGGAGAAAAAAATACCTGTTTGCAAAATTTGATATCAAACTATGAGAACTGTTGTGGGTTTTTTTTTTTTAAATAATTTTCAGTCTATTTTTTTGTTTGTTTAGCAAAAAAATAAAAAACCCAGCAGTTATTACATACCACCAAAAGAAAGCTCTATTTGTGTGAAAAAAAGATAAAAATGTAATTTGGGTACATCGTTGCATGACCGCGCACTTGTCATTCAAAGTGTGACAGCGCTGAAAGCTAAAAATTTGCCTGGGCAGTAAGGGGGGTTTAAGTGCCCAGTAAGCAAGTGGTTAAAGTGAAGTTCTACTCATTTTTGTGTTTGTTAGAAGTCAACAGATACAAAAAGGTGTAGCTGCTGACTTTTAGTAAACACACACTTGCCTGTCCCACGGTCCAGCAATGCGGCCGCCCGAAGCCTCGCTTCTTTCCCTCACTTCTCCGCAGCATTTCAAGTGTGGGCATCCGGCTGTGACGGCTTACGGCTCCACAGCCAGGTGCGCACTGCGCATGTGTGGGCCGTGCAGCATCTCCCCATTGGTCAGGCAATCTTCTGAGACCTGTGACATGTCCCAGAAGATTGCAAGGCGGGAGGGGGAGAGGAGAACTTCTGCTTGAGTCGCCTAGGCAGCTCGAGCGGAAGTGGAAGCATTGCCTATTTGGGGGAGGGGAGTGCTTAAAGCAGAACTTCCCCTTTTGGGTGGAGCTCTGCTTTAATTTTTGGCTAGTGGTCCCTGGTGACCTGTATAAAGGGGTAAAGCGGAAGTAAACCCTCCTATCGTTTTGAGCCAAAGAAGCGGCCATCTTGGCCTCTGTTTAATCGACAACTGTTATGATGCTGCATATGTGATCCAACCAGTGGGAGTGTTATATTCCCAGCACGTGCCGGAAACTTAATGGTTTTTAAACTGTTAAGTGGATGGGTTTACTTCCGCTTTAATTTGTTTGGTGCCTATCCACTTAGGTTAAAACAGTAAGGTATATGCTCCATACTGCATAGGATTGTATAACTATTCATCTTTAACTGGGCATATACTTATTGAAATTTGCTTAGTGGGTGGTCATATGGGTCCTCTCCTCACCCACTGTCATTTAATTAAAAAATCGAAGTAGTTGGGTGGCAAATTGCCTACCAAACAATGGCTGCATCCAATCAAATATACATATATATCCATGCATGCATACTGTACATAGCGATTGTGGTGTTTTTTTTTTTTTTAAATTACTTTTGCGTGATCTCCAAACTGCGGCCCTTTGCTTGCTTTTATCCGGCCCTAAGTATGATATTTCCTCCCCATGACACCAGCGATGGGGCACAGTTCCTCCCCAGGACACCAGCGATGGGGCACAGTTCCTCCCCAGGACACCAGCGATGGGGCACAGTTCCTCCCCAGGACACCAGCGATGGGGCACAGTTCCTCCCCAGGACACCAGCGATGGGGCACAGTTCCTCCCCATGACACCAGCGATGGGGGGATCGTTTACTCCCACTGATGCTGGGACATTTGTACTCCTGAGGGCCACAGTCCGGCCCTCCTGAAGTCTGAAGGACCGTAAACCGGCCCTTTGTTTAGTAAGTTGCGAGTCCCCTGGCCTAGACTATTTAAATTGACACATTTGAAAATTTGCTTTCAACAGGTTGCATTTGTTTTTTCCTAATCTAAAATTGGATGGATGACATTTTTAGTTGGCTAAAGCACAGCGGGGTTGATTTACTAAAACTGGAGAGTTGTTTCTGTGCAGAGCTGCACCAGATATTGCAATCGGCTTCCAGGATATATTGTCAAAGCTTAATTGAACAAGCTAAAGTTAGATGCTGGTTGGCTACCATACACAGCTGCACCAGATATTGAACTTTCCAGTGTTTTTTTAGCAAATCACCCCACAGTATCTAAACAACTAAGACAATTGACATTTGTTTTATTAAATAAAATATATACTTTCATCCTTTGTTGCATCTCAGTGCTGCTGATTTCCCTCATCCTTTATGTAGCCACTTCCTGTCTTCTGCGACGGTTGTATGTCTTTTCTCAGGTTGGGTTTCCTGACTATGGCAACAGTTGGCCCTGCCCACAAAATTTGCCTTTTTACACAATGCAGAAGATTAACCCCTTAGGTTCCACAGTGAGTATAACGAGCATTCTTTACTGCATATACAAACTGATTTTACTGTTGTGGGTTTAGTAACACTTTTAAAGTGGTTGTATACCCCTCCTGTGTAAGTTGTACCTGTAGGCAAGCCTACAATAAGGCTTACCGATCGGTACTGTAAATATCCCCTAAGCATGTGCCGTTTAGGAGATATTCACTGTATACTGCTATGATGATTTAATCAGCGCATGCGCTGTGCAGAAAAAAATGCCCCTACCAAGCTAGCCCCCCGTCCCCCGTCCCCCGTGCCATTTCTTCAGGAGTTGGTGCAGTCACCAGTGGCTCCTGCACACACGTGTGATGTCATGCGGCTCCGACAGTCAGTGGCAGAGTCTGCGGCTCCAAAAAGAAGAGGGGCGAAAATGCATGCGGCCTGCAGCGGGGACAGCGCAGGCTTTATTTGCATGTAAGTGTCACATAATGTGCTAGTATGTGATGCATAATGGCACATTTTACCTTAACTTTGCAGGGGGGCAAAAGGAAGAAAAAAACATCTGGATTTACTTTCTCCTTAAAGCTTGAGATTTTTATGTTAAGGTAGAATTATAGGCAGATATAAAAGGCACACATTGATGCAGCTCTCTAATAATAAATACATAATTTAAATTAATTTTAAATACAAGTAAGCACCTGCATTTGACCTGGTATCGGCCTTTTTCAGTCTGTGTACAGCAGAGCTCAGGCTGGGAGTGGGGGGGAAGCAGAACAAGCAGCCTAATGTGGCATGCTGATAGTCAAAGAAAGCTGAGCTTACAGATCTACTTTCAGTGACCGTTCACAGGCTGGGGGATAGACCAGATCTATTGCTCATTCTGGCAGGCTTCCTCCATGGTGTATGTTTTTTGGTCCATGAAACCTCTTTTTGGTGCTCTGGCTGAAGGCTGCGCTATGACGGCCTCATGTTCAGTGCAGGACCAGCAGTCCTGCATTTTATGTGAGGGTGAGGGTGACAAGGACTTAAAGGAGTTGTAAAGTTCTATGCATTAAGATAAAAAGCCTTCTGTGTGCAGCAGCAGCCCCAGCCCCCGTAATACTTACCCGAGCTCATCCCTATGCAGTGACGTCCATGAGTGTCCCGGCCTTCCGAGACTCTCCCTCCTGATTGGATGAGACACAGCTGCGGCACCATTGGCTCCCGCTGCTGTCAATCAAAGTCAGTCAGCCAATCGGGAGGGGGGGTTGCAGGCAGCAGCTCTGTAGTTGAATGGACACCAGAAGCTGTGGCTCACTCGGCCTCCACTAAGCTGATTTCAACCTACTACATGGCCTTAGCTGCGGACAATAACCCCAGATTCCGGAATGCCCAAACTAAATGGACTAATCTTGATATACAACTCACAGAGGAGGATTGGTCAGAATTTTCCGACACCTTCAAATCCTCGGTAATCTCTTCTAGAGACCGAGTGATTCAAATTAAAGTCTTCCACCAGTCCCATCTCACCCCTCATAGACTATATAAAATGGGCCTATCATCCACAGACGCATGCTTTAGAGGCTGCAGCCAACAAGCAGATTTTCTGGTCATGTCCGATTGTACAGCACTTCTGGAAAGACATTGGCTCCTTCATCTCGACAGCCTTGGGCCTTCCTAATATTATTAACCCCAAGAATTGCCTTTTGGGAATCTTCGGGGACCTGTCACTGCCTGCCTCGACAAAGAGGCTCCTTCGTATCCTATTCTTTTATGCGAAGAAATCTCTCTTGTTGACGTGGAAGAGTTCACAGACATTGAATAAAAACCTGTGGTTGAAATTGGTGAATGAAGCATTACCCCTATACAAGATCACCTTTGATCTCCGAAAACGGAGTAAAGGATTTCATAAGATTTGGGGCGGGTGGCTGGCCAGCCTCCTTACACTATGTCCCGTCTTACCATAGGGAGTAAAGCCACTTACTCTACTCTAGACTAATACAGGCCCCTCTGAATTTGTTATAAATAACAATATGCTATGTTGTATATCTAATGGGCTCAAATATGCCTATTTAAAGATATACCCAAATATCATTTGTTGTAAAAATGCAACTGGGAAAGTTTTTTATTAACCATGTATAAGCCGCCAATACTTTATACTTGCTGATCTGGTATGTTGCCCGAAATACGGTTGTTGGTTTTTGTGTTTGTCTGTCTTTATAACCAATAAAAATATCTTAAAAAAAAAAAAAAAGAAGCTGTGGCTCGGCTCAGGTGCCCCCATAGCAAGCTTCTTGCTGTGGGGGCACTCAACAGGGGGTAGGGGCAGGAGAGTTGAAGAGGGACTCGAGAAGAGGAGGATTGGGGCTGCTCTGTGCAAATCCACTACACAGAGCAGGTAAGTCTAACATGTATAATATTTTTATAGAGAAAAAAAAACAAGACTTTACAATCTCTTTAACATAGTGTCGGAGAGGAGAGCACTGGGGGAGCGATTGAATAAGGTAAGTATTATAGTTTATTCCTCTAGCCATGGACTTCAGAAGCATTTAACCCTTGCTGTACAGGTGGATCCCACTGCAAGGACTTTTCCTAAAAGAAATCACAGGTAGTGGCCCATGCATCTGATCAAAGCTTTGTGCCAAAACCTGTAAGCTCTTTTTACGCACCTATATGTAGCAATAAAGATTATTCGTTTTACTGGATTCTGGAGCTGCTGGCTACCTTTTTCTTCTAAATAAGTGTGTGCATCTTTAGTACGGACCCCTCTTCTAAAACCTTCTAAAAACAGCACATACCCCCCCCCCCCCGCAGCATTGTCTATACTGATTCCGGGGTGCCCTGTAGGAAGGTGAAGGTATTGTGGTTATACCCCGATAATGAGCTCTGCTGGGAATCCCAGTCTCTTGCAATGACCTCCATGCTCTTAATGGCCCCTTTTTTCACAGTTCTCCTGAACTTCAGTCACATCCCAGTCGGCTCGTACTGGAAAAACCACGTGAGCACTCGGCCTTTATGGCTTTTCAGGGATTTGGAGAGTTGGAAGGGTTTGGTAGAATGTAATATGGAAAGCAGATCCCAGCTTGGCAAGGCACCAGTGAGCATTATTCATAGCTGTGTTGTGAAGCAGTCGCACCCAGTTTAAATGGGGAAATGACAGCTAGTTTATGAACTGCCGTCCAGTATATGTCTGCTGCTATATAGGACTATATATGTACACCATGCTCTCTTGCAGCCTCTAATTGCTGCATCTGGAGGATTTGGGAGGTTTACCTTGTAGATGGCTGTAAAACACTTTCTTGCTCTCGCACCAACCTTTCTGTTTCTTCTGATGGCATTTTTGCATGTTTTTGTCTTCTAAATTCTGTCTGCAGAAATATGGACACTGCTACTCCCCACTTCTTCTTTTTTTTTTTTTTTTTTTTTTTTTTTTTTTA
>BLSH010438449.1:7078-33961 GCA_018402905.1 Glandirana rugosa | reverse complement strand
CATCCATCTGGACTTAGCGATCCGGATCGGATTGGATAGCGGCAGATGTCAGAGGACATGTCACCCCTGACATCCATTGCTCCATAGAGGTGAATGGAGCAGTGGACCTCCACGGTCCGCATGTGTGAAAGGGGCCTTAAACTCCTGTCCTGCTGACTTTTACCAGAATGGAAGTCTGGTTTTCTAGTGCCCATCCATGGCAACATAGTGTTATCCATATAGTTATCAGTTCCGGCATGTTTGTTCATTTCCAAAAAATTTGGGCAAAAAAAAAAGAGATCACCTTGGGGCATTGAGTTTCCAAAAAAGGGTCATTTTGGGGTTTCCTACAATTCTGGCATTTTTATTTTAACAAAGTGGTGTTTTATTCTTTGGATTTGATGAAAGATGAAGTCCAGCCAAAGAGAGGAGAAGGCTCCAGGTGGTACTTTGTTTGTTTTTCCAGTCCAATAAAGCTATTCACATTGGATTTTGCTGGAGTGCTGCCAGCACTTGGTTTTTTGGCTTTTTTTTTTTTTTAACAGTGGAGGTGTGCTGGCACGAAGGGTGTGGGAGCAGAGTATACCTGTTTGCATGTCATTGTAAATTATGTTCCATTTGGTGTAATTTTGATATTAAAGTCTGCTTGATCTGATCTGCAGCTACAAGAAGCCAACGGACTTTAAAAGGAAGAAACTGCAGCTGCTAACCAAGAAGCCTCTGTATCTGCACTTACATCAGACGTTACATAAAGACTAACTCCCTCCAGAGTCTTCCACCGACCTGCACAGAAGACCCACGTCTCACCGCAGAGAACACCTCCTGGTCTGTGACACGGCCGGGACCCGCTGCTGGAAGAGGAACTGACAAGCTTGATAGGAAGATGGTTCCGCTGCAGTTCCTGATTTATGCCACCATAGTAAAACCTGTGTAATCACCCGATCAGCTGTCTAAGCATTACAGGGAGATCGCCGTTCCCACAGACCAGCGCATTGATGAACTTTTTGTGACCGGTTCACTTCTGTATATAATCGCCTAACACAATTTATGACTATAACTCTAATTGGTTTTTCATACCCACCAAAACAAGTTCTGGATGGAGGGCATTGAAGTTAATAGAACCATTTCCTCCATCTGACCTGGAGGAAAATGAAGGATTTAATAATCTTCCAGGTCTGGTTATGGAATAAGAGGGCTTGTGTATAAATGTTGGCTAAAAAAAAAATTCTAGCTGCCCACAGAAACCAGTCATCTTCTTTGTTTTATTTTCAATTCTGAGCTTTAAAAATGGCAGCTGATTGGGAGCTGTGGGCAATAAGCTGGCATCTGATTGGGTGTTGTGAGCAATAAGCTAGTTTACCTTTTTAAAGTGGAATTCCATGCTGTACCTAAATAATAAAAATGCACCCTCATCCCACCTAACACCTATGCTGACTAACCTGTGTAAGAAAGATGTATATGCTTATTTTCAGGCTGCTCCTGTCTGGTCATGTGATCCCCCTGGGTCAGCCAGTGGCAGCTGCAGGGTAGAGTAGAGAGTACTCAACAATGGCTGGTAATACCTGAGAGCAGTGACATCACCCATAGGCTCCTAGGGCCCATCCATTGGCACTCCTCTCTCCCCCTTGCAGCCACTGCTAACTGGCACAGGGTACATATATACATCTTTCTTATGCAGGTTATTTAGCAAAGGTGATAGGATTTCTAAGATTGGTAATGTATAGCCTAGAATTCCACTTTAAAGCCTGAGCTATGTCAGTAATTGCTTACCTGCGACTGATCGCTGATGGCACCAATAAATCTCTATGGCTTCAGCTACGCAGTAGTGTCTACTAAGAAATGTTTGCACAAGACTGCACAATGCCTCAAATCCTTAGATGTGGTGGCTGTATTCGTTTTTTTTTTTTTTTTTTAAAGGCTTTTTTGCTCCTTATTTTCAGCTGGTGATCCTGTCTGCAACAAACTGCCTGTCCCTTCTGTCTGGCTTTTTTTTGCCACTGTATCTATGGAGGAAACCAGGTTTGTCATGTTGTCAGGACTTCAAACATGTCTACCTTTTGTTCATTTCCCTTACGTAGATTGAAGGGTCTAGTAGTTTTACATGAGAAAGGTCAGGTTATTTCTGTTTTTTCTTTGAGCTTACAGGAAGTGACAAATGCACTGCATTGCCATCAGGATCAACTGGTAACTGCGGTGCTGAAAGTGTGATGAGCCTGAAAAGTAAAAACAAGTTCAGCCACCCCATCTAAGGACTAATCATTGTTTTGGGATTTAAGCAACATTACATGCTGCTGTGTAGCCGTTAGCAATCTGATAAGCAGGCCAGAGCAGTGCTTACTAGTGGTATGTGGTTTTAGCCCTACAATTTGATTAAAACGAAGTATGGCTTGGCAGACTTTTATCTATCAGGCCCCCATGCTAGACAAGTAGAGCCTTGAAGCAAACCTGCAGTCTAAAATGGTTACCTGTTTTAACTATGTGGCTGACTTAAAGCAAACCTTTACTCATTTTATATTGATTTTGCCGCTAAAATAAAAATGCGCAAAGAGACAGAATACTCATCTCTCCCGTTGCCCTTGCCTCTGATCACTGCAGTAGCACAGAAAACTGCCACTTTTGGAGTGTCAGATTCCTGGTCACCCGCAGTGTTCAGTTTTTCAGCCTACCAGTCGCTATGTCACTACAGGACACAGCAGGTAGGAAGAGCTACAGAACACAGCGTAGGGCCTGGAAATCTACACTCCATGAAGTGTTGGATTCTGCAGGATTTTCAGTTGGTGCGTTCTTTTCACTACTACTGGGCAGCACGAGAGCGGAGTATTCCATGTTTTGTTTGCAGGAAACCCCTTTATTGTACTCTTATTTTAGCAACCAAGTCACTTAACTTCTACATGTAATAATCCTAACAACTGACACCACAGATGTCCTGTAGTACATTTTTCAGAACCAGAAAACATACCTCTGTGTGCGTTTATTACTGGGGCCTAACACAGACTGCACTATCCAATGAGATTGTCTCAGTAGACCACACTCTCCTTGGACAGAGAAATGGCAGTTGGCGTTGTAACACACACATTAGGAGAGGTGCCAGGAAAGGACGTTATGGCAAGTATTGATTCTGGTTTCCTGAAGCCTATATGGCAGTATATACCGTGTATTCATAAAGTACTCAGACCCCCTTCTCTTTATTCAATTTTGTTATGATACTACAGTTGATTTACCACAGGTGCTCCAATTAAGGTGTAGAAACTTCTCAGCCTTGATCAATAGAAATGGGAGGCACCTGAGCTATAATTCAAGTGCAAAGTTGCAAAGGGTCTGAATACTTATGCCAATGTGATGTTTCAGTTTTTTTCCTTTTTTTAATAAATTCAGACATTTCCAAAATTATGTTTCTCAATCGTTCATTGACGGACGCAGCCTCTATTCTTGACATGTGGGGTTTATGCACCTTTCACTAGGAGTGGACTAGGCAGAACGTAGTTCAGTTCAAAGCAGACACCGCCCCTCCCAGGGGGCAGTCCTTTCAGACATTTCCAAAATTATGTTTTCACTTTGTCATTATGGGGTACTGAGTGTAGATTAATGAGAAAATGAATTTAAACAACTGTGTAGTATCTGGCTGCAACATACAAAATTGAAAAAGTGAAGGGTGTCTGAATACTTTATGAATGCAATGTATATGATAAATGCATAGCTACAAATGGAAGGCACTGCATAACGCAAAATGTATTGCTTTATAGTGTGTGGGAGGTGGATAGAGTATTCCACACTGTACTGTAGTAAGCATGGCAGAACCCATGGGACAATGGTGCAGGAATGTGCTGCAAGAGGGAATGAAGGTGGATACAGCCTGTGGGCTGGTAATGGCCCAGGGAACGTACTAGATGTAATGTATGCTGCCATGAAAGCACCAGGAAACAAGCAGGTCTGCTTGTCCAGTTTTTCAAGCGGACCTGATCGGACGCTCCATTCACTCCTATAGAGCGGCGGATGTCAGAGGTGACATGTTCACCCGCTGCTATCCGATCCGGTTTGTGAAATCCAGACCAATGGTGGTCCTATTTTCCATCCGCCTGGAGGATTGGATCAGATAAGCTCAGGTGAAAAAAGACAGGTGGTCCGTTTTCACCCAATTTCCCCATAGGGGAGAGCAGGACTCTGTCCGTCTCCACTCCGCACAGTGGGTGGAGACGGACCTGTCATCTGCCTACTCAGTGGGGATTAGTGGAGCAATCCCCCACTGAGCAAAGGGGAGTCCACCGAGCAGACTGCCTGTGTGAAAGGACCCTTAGGCCTGTTTCACACCTATGCATATTTAGTGCATTTTGCAGATTTGCAATACAGAATGTGTTCCATAGGAAACCATTTTAAATGGACTGTAGTGCAAATCTACAAAAAGCACTAAAAATGCCTAGTTGTGAATCCAGCCCTTACTGTGTGTTGGCTTAGGGCAGTAATGTAGATTTGTACACAAAACCCCTATTTGACCCTTGTTGCAAGGGTAGGGAGACAACCCAGCTAAAGCATGATCCAATATTGTGTTGGCCCATTTGAAATTGCATTAAGGCAGTGGTTCTCAACTCCGGTCCTCGGGACCCACCAACAGGCCAGATTTTAAGTATTACCTTGGGGAGCTGCAGGCTAGAATACTGCAATCACTGAGAAGCAAATTATATCACCTGGGATGTATTTCAGTTATCCTGCAAACCTGGCCTGTTGGGGGGGTCCCGAGGACCGGAGTTGAGAACCACTGCATTAAGGCAACCTGTTGAATTGAATAGGCCGACATCTGAAAATTGAATTTTGGTGTGGCACATTGCTTAATACTGTCATAGTGTCAAAATGAACGACACCACACTTTGCATAGTAAGGTCAGGGGTAAATCTTGATGCTTGCCTAGTCATATAGTAATCCTTTTTTTTTTTTTTTTTTAAACCAAGGGATTGAAAGAAAAAAATTACCCAAAACGCTCCTGCTGATCTATTGTGTTCTGATAGCGGAGAGTCTTCCCTGCCATCAAAATACACGGCACTGATTGTTTAGGAAAAACCTGACAGGCTGGTTGTACAGAAGTCCATTGGTAGATGGACTCCTGTACAACCAGCCTGCCCATACTTGGATTGAAATTCAGCTAGTCTCTGCTGAACTGGTTGGATTTTAAACCATGTGTGGCCACCTTTAGTGGGTTCTACATTTCTGCACTTAGAATGACTTGCCCTGCAGTGCAGGCAATGGGGCGCTGATGCCAGCAGACTTCAGTGACATGGAATGAGTGTTTGGTGCCCATGGCAGAGGGCTACTGTGAGTCTAACCTCCCTAGCCTACCTCACTTAAAGCCCCTATGACCTAATAAAAAGGTCCTAACCCAGTTTAGCTCCAAGACCGAAGGAATTCCTTCCTGACAAAGATGGAATTTGGTATTTTTCTGGTTTGTACTACTTTCATTACCCACCACCTAACTTTGGTTGGAGTCCTTACCTAAACATGGACTGCATAGAAAAAAAATTCTAGTCCTAAAAAGACATTTACACACCAATAAACGACATAATCGTATGCATTTCTAACACATTTCTCTTAACTTTCTTAAAAAAGAAAAAAAAAACAAAAATTATTTTTGAGGTTTCCTGATCAAGGCTGTGTATGTTTTTTTTATTTTTCACCAACTCCTAAATCTGCCTCAAACTTTTTATTGTACCGCTGATTATACTATAGAATTATTTTAAGGTATTTTTTTATTTTGTATATTTTTTTCGTCTTTGGTTCCCAGTAGTGACCACTAAAACCCAAAAGTGATGTTTTTGTATTTGGGTAGGGACTGGTTCATTAAATCATGCAACAGCCTCTCATATCTCTTGGAGGACTCCAATGCTGAAATGTACCAGCAGTAGATTGTCTCCTTCCCCTCTGCCCACCAGGCAGGTGCCACCTTGACATAGAGGCCCTCCTCTCACAATGGCAGAGATGGTCGGGTGCAATGGAGACTCCTCACTAAGATAGTTTGCATAAAAGTTCCCTTCCTTAGATTTAGGAAACTGATGTGATTCAACTTGGCAGCAGACCTTACAATACCAAAAAAGAAAAATCAGTTTTGGGTTGGCATTGTTCATTGTACCCTGTAGCACAATATGGCTGCCTGAATGACAGGTACACTTTAATAAAGAAATCAGTTTACTGGTAAAACTGATGGTTTGGGAAAGAATTATCCTCCATGTAATGAAATGTTTCATATTCGAATTTGTAATGAATAGCTTAATCCGTGAATTTTTTTTATTCTACATTTTGCATATTGTTTTTCTATTGAACATTGCGTTGTTTGATCACCAGAGGTGCGTCTTGTCCTGATTTTTTTTTTTTTGTGTAATCAAACCCTGAGATCTTAAAAATTAAATACATACTTTAATGAAAAGTTTCATCTATGTTTTCTTGCTGTAAATGTTGCTTATTTGTAACAAGCAGCCCTTTTACATCAGGTGAGCCCGGTGGTGCGCAGACAGGGAAAACACAACAGGTTTTCATTCTTTTGGGGAAATTTTAAGAGAGAAAAGTTCAACAGATAAAGTATGAAAGGTATTTACTACTAATTGAAGATCTGGTGATATCATTCCTCGATCTCTGTGCTTTGCCCTGCAATGCAGGCAGATCATGGCTTGTGGGGGGACCAGAAGGGTGCTGTACACCAGTGGCTCTCAACCCTGTCCAAGTATCCCCAACAGTCCATGATTTGGGAATTTCTCTTGGATAAAATAGCTGTCCAAAATACCAAGCCATTGACTCTGATTTAAAGCACCTGTGCAAGAAAATGGAAAACCTGCAAACATGGCCTGTTGGGGGTACCTGAGGACAGGGTTGAGAACCACTACTGTACACGACTTGCTGAAAACAGCATAGCACTGCTCAGTATTCCTCAAGCCACCCTCAGCCCTGATGTAAGAAATAGGCTGGCTTTTGTACAAATATAAAAAGGCCTTGATGGGTGGGTGACCGTCAGGGGACACGGGGTGTTTATAGTCTGACTTTATTTGCAAGCAGACCAGCCTAGGCAATGCCTACACGTGATACTGTGCTTCCAGTGATTTGAAAGGGGTGGGCCAAGGACAGTCAAGCTGGGTGGAAGTGAGCTTAGCTAGAGCAGTGGTTCTCAACCTCAGTCCTCAAGTACCCCAAACGGGCCATGTTTAAAGGTTTTCCTTTACTTTACACAGCTGCTTTAACCACTTGCCGACCACAGTCTGACAGCGACAAAGTGGATCTCTCACTGTGAGCACGCGCGCCGCAGGAGGCGCGCTTACTGTGTTGGGGGGGGGGCGGGTAGGGCGGACTCTATCTCTGCCGGCTACCCGGCGATGCCCCCTCCCCCGCAGTGAAAGAACAGAGGTCCGTGTAAGTAAAAACTGATCTCCGTTCTGTTAGAGGGGGAAGGGCGGTGATCACAGGCTTCCTGTATATGGAAGCCGTGATCACTCCCTTCCCCTAGCCAGGCCAGCCCACATACAGTTAGAACACGCCCAGGGAACACAGGTAACCCTTAGAGCGCCCCCTGCAGGTTAACCCCCTTCACTGCCAATGGCATTTACACAGTAATCAGTGCATTTTTATAGCACTGATCGCTGTATAAATGGCAATGGTCCCAAAAAAGTGTCAAAATGGTCCGACATGTCTGCTGCAATATCGCAGTACCGCTAAAAATCGCAGATTGCCGCCATTACTAGTAAAAATAAATAAATAAAAACCCCAGAAATGAATTCTCATCATCTGTAAATGCTGCAACTTTTGCGCAAACCAATCAATAAACGCCAATTGCGATTTTTTGTTTTGTTACCAAAAATATGAGGAAGAATATAAATCGGCCAAAACCGATGGGAAAAAGTTTATATCCTTTTTTTTTTTTTTTTGGGATTTGTATTTTAGCAAAAAGTAAGAAATTTGTTTTATTTTTCAAAATTTACGCTATTTTGTTTATGGCGGTGATCAGAAATGATGCAGAGGTGATCAAATACCACCAAAAGAAAGCTCTCTTTGTGGGGAAAAAAAGGGCGCAAATTTCGTTTGGGTGCAACGTCGCACAACCGCAAAATTCTCAGTTAAAGCGACGCAGTGCCGAATCGCAAAAAGTGCTCTGGTCCTAAAGTGGGAACTCCTTCCGGGGCTGAAGTGGTTAAATCCATATCATGGTATTGATAAGAGCTTTTATGTAAGGCTGGGTTCACACCGCAGCGTGGCTCAAGCAGGGGTCAAGTGCATCCCCATTCATCGTTTCAGGTCTGATTTCAGCCCAAATTTTTGGCTGAAATGGACAAAAAGACGCACAGGACTCCTGTGCAATTCCCATCGGAGCCACTCCGGAGATGTGTGAACCGGCTCTGCATGTCTCCTGACATGCGAATTGGATGTGCCTAAAATCCACATCCAATTCGCAATAGTGTGAACCCAGCCTCAGGGAAGTTCCCAAAACATGGCCCGTTGGGGGTACTTGAGGACTGAGGTTGAGAACCACTGGGCTAGAGGGCATTGGATGTCCTCAGCCAGGAAATGAGGCAAACTGCCTGAGTTCCTGCAGTTTTAAATGCATACTGTGAGAAGTGTTCCATGCACATGTTTCAGTTTTGATAAATAATACCCCCAACCTGTTTTCATCAGCAGAAATGTGGTTTCTCATAGGCTCCTTTCACCCCGGAGCCGCCCGAGCGTTGGCAGTAAAACACTGCTAATTAGTGGCATTTTTCGCTATTCGGCGGTACGCTTTTAACCCCCCCCCCCCCACAAGGGGTTAAACGGGTTAAAAGTGCCGGTTTACAGCGCTCCCGAAGCGGAGTTCAGGTATTTCGGGAGGGCTGCCCCATAGTTTTCAATGGGCAGCGGTGGTATAGGAGCAGTGAATACACCGCTCCCACACCGCTGTAAAGATGCGGCTTGCAGGACTTTTTTTTACCGTCCCGCAAGCGCACCACCCAAGTGTGAAAGCACACTGGGGTGTATTATGGCGTGTTTTTTAGGTGCTTTTTAGTCGCAAAAGCGCCTGAAAAACTCCTTGGTGTGAAAGGGGTCATAGGACATATATGCCTCTTTTTTTCACTGGTTTAACCCACAGCATCTTTTTGTTTTATTAAATGGATATTAGTCTGTTTTTTCTTTTCTCTCTTTATATCAAACATGTTATACTTACCTGCATTGTGCAGCGGTTTTGCAGCCCAGATCCTCTTTTGGGGTCCCATGCTGGTGCTTTTGGCCCTCCCTCCTGCCGGGTGCCCTCACAGCAAGCAGCTTGCTCTGAGGACACCCAAGCAGGTGCGCTCCTTATCTGTGGCTCTGCTCTATGTCTGTTCACACATGGGGCTTCGGTTTGACCCCTGTCCTCTGTCTCCTGATTGACTCACTGGCTGTGATTCACAATGGCTCCCGCTGCTGCTAAAAGCCAAATAAGGAGTGTGAGAAACAGAAGGTTTTTAACTTCATGCATGAAGTTAAAAAAACCTTGTGCCTTTACAACCACTTTAACCACTTCCCGACCGCCGTATGCAGAATGACGGCCGGGAAGTGGCTGAGTTATCCTGACTGGACGTCATATGACGTCCTCAGGATAACAAGCTGCCGCGCGCCCGGGGGGGCGCGCATCGCGGCGATCGGTGGTGTGGGGGGTCCGTCTGACCCCCCGCAATGCCGATCTCGGTAAAGTGCTTCGATCCGAAGCACTTTACCATGTGACCAGCCGTGACCAATCACAGCTGGTCACAGTGTAATACAGGAAAGCCGTTTATCGGCTTTCCTGTACTCAGGTCTGCAGACCTGATGAGGGGAGAGCCGATCGGCTGCATCCCTGACAGGGAGGGTTTGTGCTGATGATTTATCAGCACAGCCCTCCCTCGGATCGCCACCCTAGACCACCAGGGAGCCTGCCCAGTGATGTGTCCACCCAGGACCACCAGGGAGCCGACCAGGGACCACCAGGGAGTGATCTGGACCACCAGGGAGACCCCCCTAGACCACCAGGTAAGTGACTAAATGCTCAGGTCCACCTTCACTCAGTGCCACCTTCAGATGCCACCCTAGACCACCAGGGAATGAGCCCCTATTAATGTATATGCCCACCAGTGCCCCTATCAGTGTGTACCAGTGCCACACATCAGTGCCCACCATTGCCACCTATGAGTGCCCACCTATCAGTGCCCATCAGTGCCACCTATGAGTGCCAATCAGTGCTGTCCATTAGTGCCCATCAGTGCCGCTTAGCAGTGTCCGTCATTGCTGCATATCAGTGCCCATCAGTGCTGTATATCAGTGCCACCTCTCAGTACCCGTCAATGCTGCTTATCAGTGCCGCCTAACAGTGCTCATCATCAGTGCCGCCTCATCAGTGCCAATCAGTACTGCCACATCAGTGCCCGTCAGTGTAGCCTCATCAGTGCCCACCAGTGATGGAGAAAATTTACTTATTTACAAAGTTTTGTGACAAAAATAGAGAATTTTTTTTTTTTTTTTCAAAATTTTCGGTCTTTTTTTATTTGTAGCGCAAAAAATAAAAACCGCAGGGGTGATCAAATACCACCAAAAGAAAGCTCTATTTGTGGGAACAAAATGAGAAAAACTTTGTTTGGGTACAGCGTCGCACGACCGCGCAATTGTCATTCAAAGCGCAACAGCACTGAAAACTGAAAATTGGTCTGGTAGTAAAGGGTTCTAAGTGCATAGTATTGAAGTGGTTAAACAGTACTTTCATACTAAGTATCCACCTTTATTGATGTAATCTAATGGATTATTGGGCTTTTTTTTTTTTTTTTTTTTTTTTACAAATTACTTCCTATATGGAGAGTAAGACACCACTTGCCACCAATGCACTGACCTGCAATTCCATAAATAAGCTGAACATGTTAAGGCAGACCGTTGGGCCAATTGATAAATAAAGAAGTGAAATACATATAGGAGAGCTGGTTTACTAGGCTGAAAAGATGTCTATTTATTTTTAAAGCACGAAGTGTAAAGTCACTTTTAACAAAAAGTTAAAAGGTGAATTAACACCCTACACCCCCCCCCCCCCCTCCTGCACTTACCTCCAGGGATTAAGAGCTGCCACTAACCATGCAGCCACTGAATATGAAAGCTCTGCCGTTCTTTCCTTAGGAATTCTAGTACGGCTCATAGTGATTTTGCTTGGCCACATGTCGCCAGGTGACTACTTTGATCCGTAGAAAATGGGGATATTGCACTTAAAACCCACAATGGCCTATTGGGTGTGCAAATTTACAGTAGCAGGGTGCCACGTCCTATTGAATACTGAATCAAAAAAATATATAGAAGTATGGACTTTATAAGCATTGGTTATATTAAAAATACAAATTTTATTAATTACAAAAGATTTTACCATAACAATACAGGTGCTCCCCTAGTTACAAACATTTGACTTACAAACGGAGGGAGACAACAGGAAGTGAGAGGAAATCCCCCCCTAGGAAGGGAAATTCACTCCTGTAAGAGTTATCATGGGAAAAAGGTGTCTCCACTGATGCTTTATCACAAACCCTTGTTTCCACAACTCCAAATGTTCAAAATCCAATTGTCACAGGGACACAAAGTGAGGTAAAATCTTCTAAACAGAAGCACAGACAGCAAAACAAACCTTACAGGGGTGTTACCCCTTCCCTATGCTATCCAAAAAACTTTATTGTTTTGACTGGAGTTACACTTAAAAAAATGTACCTGTGACAAATTCAACTTAAAGCGGTAGTAAACCCATGCATTTAACAGGTTAAAAAACAGTCATGTGGCGGAAATGTAACACTCCCATTGGTTGTGCTCTAAACCAAACTGTCAAACCATCCAATGGCTGGTGTCATAGCTGATCACATGCGCAGCATCATGGCAGTTGTAGATTAAACAGAGGCAAAGATGGCAGCTTCCTTGGCTGAAAATGATAGGAGGGTTTACTACCACTTTAAGAACAAACCTACAGTCCCTATCTTGTTTGTATGTACATACAGGCAGTCCCCGGGTTACAAAGTGTGAAACATTGGTCATATCTAGTACATGGATTTCTATTCCTGATGTCTCCAGAGAGATGGCCACCTACTTCCTCGACCCCAGATTTGGAACACCCTGGTGGCAGTGGTCACTCTTGAGATATCAAGTATATACAGGAAAAAGGCTCTACATGTTTCACGAGCTGTACTCGCTTCTTCTGGAGCTAATCCTTCTGTTAAGAGTACAGCTTGCGAAACATGAAGAGCTTTTTTCCTGTATATACTTCATATCTCAATAGTGACCACCACCACCAGGGTGTTCCAAAACTGGGGTCCAGGAAGTAGGTGTCCATCTCTAAGAGACATCAGGAATAGAGATCTATGTACTAGATATGACCAATGCTTCTCACTTTGTATGTACATATTGTTTTTATGGTAAAATCTTTGGTAATTAATAATATTTGTATTATATATTTTTTTTTTTTGATTCACTACTTTGATCCATACCTGAAGGACTAAGGGGAAGAAAAATAGGATTTTTTTGACTTACCGTAAAATCCTTTTCTCTGAGTTCATTGACACAGCCTCTTATTCATGACACGTGGGTTTATGCACCTTTTACCAGGAGTAGACTAGGCAGAACGAAAGTTCAGAAAAGCAAAGCTTGCCCCTCCCAGGGGGCCGTCCTCACTCAGTGTATAACCCCTCCGCCCTGCAAAGCACACCAGTCCGTGGCAAGCAGTACAAACTTAACCATAGAGGGGTGGGTGCTGCGTCTGTCAATGAACTCAGAGAAAAGGATTTTACGGTAAGTCAAAAAATCCTATTTTCTCTAAAGTTCATTGACAGACGCAGCCTCTTATTCATGACACGTGGGGACGTCCCAAAGCAGTGTCAAACAAAGAGGGGTGGGTAAACAATAACAACTGTACCCAACAGAATTTACCGGGAGGCGCCAGTCGCGCCTACACCGCCGCCTGCAAGACTTTGCGGCCAAAAGCAGCATCCGCAGATGCTGACACATCAACTTTGTAAAACTTAACAAACGTGTGCACCGAGGCCTTGCACACCTGAGACACAGACGCTTGGTGTCGAAAGGCCCAGGAAGTACTAATCGCCCTGGTGGAATGAGCCGTGACCGGGAAAGGGGGCTCTTGCCCCCAAACAGCATACGCATGGGTCACAGTCTGTCTGATCCAACGGGATACAGTAGCCGACGAGGCCGACAAACCTTTGCGCGGTCCTTCCTCCGAAAAGGAGCTGTAGCTGACAAATACACCCGGAGGGCCCTCACTACGTCCAGGGAGTGCAAGGCAATCTCCTTAGGATGTGACGGGCGCGGGCATAAGGAAGGGAGGATAATGTCCTCAATGTGAAAAGAGGAAACCACCTTCGGTAGAAACAAAGGTGAAGGGCGCAGCACCGGTTTATCCTTATGTAGGACCAAGTAGGGAGACCTACACGACAAAGCCGCCAATTCAGACACCCGCCTAGCGGATGTAATGGCCACCAAAAAGGCCACTTTTCGTGACAGCAGATGTAAGGGGATATCCCTGATCTGTTCATAAGGCGGCTTCTGCAGTACAGAACACTAAGTTCAAATCCCACGGTGCCAAAGGTGACCGTACCTGAGGAGCCACACGACGTACACCCTGTACAAATGTACGAATCAAAGAATGTGTCGCTAATGGACGCTGAAACAGAATCGCCAGAGCAGAAATCTG
Organism: Glandirana rugosa; assembly: GCA_018402905.1. NCBI lineage: Eukaryota > Metazoa > Chordata > Amphibia > Anura > Ranidae > Glandirana > Glandirana rugosa. The sequence goes on along the minus strand of BLSH010438449.1, from coordinate 20,304 downwards.
ACCTTTGAGTGTACTCAACGCCAATTTGTAATCCAGGCCTTGCTGGAGAAAAGCCAGCACCCGAGTGACCGAGAAAGAACGGGGGTTCCAACCCCCCGCCTCACACCAGGCAATATAGGCTTTCCAGGTGCAATGATAAATCTTGCGCGAAGTGCACTTGCGCACCTTAAGCATGGTGGGGATCACTGACTCAGAGACCCCCCTATCCCTCAGCACCTGGGACTCAATAGCCAGCCCGTTAAAGCAGGATGAAGGATAGGTCCCTGCGACAGCAGATCTTCGCGAAGCGGGAGCCGCCAGGAAACATCTGTAACCATCCGCACCATGTCGGCGTACCAAGAACACCGAGGCCAATCTGGAGCCACCAGGATTGTCGGGATTCCCTCCACTTCTATCCTGCGCAACAGCCGCAGTAGAAGTTTGAGAGGGGGAAAGGCATACAGAAGCCGGTACCGAGACCATGGGGCCACCAGGGCATCCGTGGCCACCACCAGCGGATCCCTCATCCTGCACACGAAGGTCTGCACCTTGTGATTGAATCTGGACGCCAGTAGGTCCACATCTGGCGTGCCTCACTTTCGGCAAATCTGGCAGAACACCTCTGGGTGCAGGGACCATTCTCCCTGGTCCAGTGTCTGGCGACTGAGAAAGTCCGCCTGCCAATTTTCTACGCCCGGAATGTACATGGCGGAGATTGCTGGCACATGAAGTTCTGCCCACCTCAGAATGTGGGCCACTTCCGCAGCCGATGCCGAGCTTCTTGTCCCGCCTTGATGGTTCACGTACGCCACCGCCGTGGCATTGTCCGACTGAACCCGAACCGGGAGGCCGCACAGCCTCCCTGACCAGTGGGAGAGTCTGATCGCCCGTAGCTCCAACACATTGATCGGAAGGCGAGATTCCTGCGCCGACCAACGGCCCTGGGCAGAAAATTGCCCCAGGCTTCCCCCCTAGCCCAATAGGCTGGCATCCATCGTGACTATTGACCATTCCAGGGGAAGTAACGACTTCCCCAAGGTCAGCGCCGGGGCCCAAGCCACCAGGTCAATGACCCCCTGGTCTGATGATCCAACCTGATCAGCCGATCCAGGGACAAGGGAGACTTGTCCCACTGCAGCAGGATCGCTCGCTGCAGGAGCCGGGTGTGACTCTGGGCGTACGAAATCGCATCGAAGGCCGAGACCATGAGCCCCAACACCCGCATGCAGAAACGTAAGGAGGACCACCGTCGTAACAGCAGAGTTCGCACCGCTGCAGCGTCAGCAACTTGGCCGGAGGTAGGAATACCTTCGCCTGCTCTGTGTCCAATATCAGCCCCAGATATTCTAGGTGACAGGACGGGGTCAGTGTTGACTTCTGTAGGTTGATCAACCAGCCGAAGTCCCGCAGGGAGGTCAGGGTGATAGCAACATTGTCCTCCAGAGCCGGAGCCGACTCCGCTCGCAGGAGCAGATCGTCTAAGTATGCTACCACAGCAATGCCTCTGTCTCAGCAGAGCCAGCACCGGAGCCAACAGCTTGGTGAAGACCCGTGGGGCAGAGGCCAGACCGAAGGAGAGTGCCACAAACTGGTAATGGAGATCCCCTACCGCAAAGCGCAGGAAGCGCTGATGCCGCACACAAATGGGAACGTGAAGATACGCATCCCTGATGTCCAGGGATGCCACAAAGTCCCCCTGGTGTAGGGCGGCCACGACTGAGCGGACTGACTCCATCCTGAATTTTCGCACCCTCACAAAGTGATTGAGCGCCTTCAGGTCTAGAACCGGTCTGACTCCATCCTTCTTCGGCACCACAAAGAGATTCGAGTAGAACCCGCGGAACCTTTCCGTAGGGGGGACTGGCACAATTACCCCCTGCTCGGACAGTGTCTGGACGGCTCCTAGCAGAGCCTGCCGACGCCCCGGAGGAAGACCCAAATTTGATGGAAAGAACCTGTCCGGGGGCAGAGTACGAAACTCTATCTTGTACCCGGAGGACACCACCTCTCGCACCCACTGGTCGGAGATGCGAGCGGTCCACGAACCCCAGAAGCCGGCCCCCCCACCCGAGAGTCGGGCGGGGGCAACCCATCATGCAGAGGAGGACTTTTCCTCTGTCTTCCTGGACTTGCGCTGCCAGGGCCGCTTACTGGTCCCCGTGGCAGCCTTGCCGGGACGGGAGCCCTTGCCCGCAGAACAGGGCGCACGAAAAAACGCTTCTGGCCAGAGGACGCAGGTCCCTGTTTCCGGCGATGTTCCCGTCGCCTGGGTTCCGGGAGGAAGGTACTCTTCCCTCCCGCGAAAACCTTAATGATTTCATCCAACTGAGCCCCAAACAGCCGACCGCCCTGAAAATGAACATCTTAGACATCATAAGGACTAAGTCCAGCACTGCGTCACACAGGTAACGAAGACCCTGCACCAGCTGGTCTGCCCGCTGCACTGCATCTGGCGAATACCCGAAGTCCCCCAGATACCTGTGCAGCTCCGTCGCCTGTTCAGTGAGCGACTGCGCCACCATGGCCGACGCCAGTGCCGGCCTCATGGCTGCCACTGGCAGCAAGAACAAAGCCTTGGACACTGCTTCCGTCCGCCTACCGGCTGGATCCTTAGAGGATGGCGACCCTTCCATGGGAATGGTAGTCGCCTTGTTTAGGCGGATCCACCGCGGGGGACGCCCATTTCTGTATCAAGCTGTCCTCAAAGGGATAGCGCACAGAAAAACATTTTGGCAGGGTAAAGGAATTTTGCGGTCGCTGCCATTCCTTATAGACAAACTGGTCGAAATATTGGACATAAGGGAACACCTTAGGAGCCCGGGCCGGCTTACGGGACCCAAATACGTAAGCCGTCTCTTGTGGCTCCCCAGCCTGGCCCAGCCGCAGCAAATCACAGACAGTTGCGACCAGGGAGCCCACCAGCGCCTTTTCGCGCGCCACTGAGGCCCCCTGGTCCTGCTTACCATCCGAGGGCTCCAGTTCCCCGTCCGAGAGCTCCACGGGGGTCCCTGTAACCACCGAGCCCCCTTCTGGCTCCGATTCCTCCCCCGAAGATGGAGGAGGGGGTGGGCGCTTCTATGGCACCCCCCGACTACGGCTCAGTTCCCCCAGGCAAAATACTCCTCCAAGATAGAAGTCAGTCTGTCTAGGGGAACCATCGGTCCCAGCGCAGCTTGGGCCTCAGCGGACCCCTCCGGTGAAGAAACCGCCGGTTCAGTTGCCATTGCGCCACCTCCGGGACACTTGAGAGGCCTACCAGCCATAACGCCCCCACAGTACACACCGCCCCCCAGAATGACCGGGAAACACCCAGGAGGACCCACACCACCGCCACTAGCACCCCAGGGAGAAGCCAGCAATACTTGCTGTTACTCGTTCCATGCCTCCTGCTACTGGTGTGCTGCTGCCGACTCGTGCACCACAGATCAGGAAGAGAGGAAAACTGCGCCAAAAGCACACGTTTTTCCCATCCAGGAGACCAACCAAAAATGGCCACCGAGTGGTCCCAAGAGGCCAAACCAACTGCAAAATGGCCGTGGCTATGACAAAATAGCAGCCTGCCGTGACTACAGCAAAATGGCGTCGATCGCCGCATGGCAGCACACAGCAAGTAGCGGTGGGTGCGGGTAGGAGAGGGGACACCCAGGCCACCTATACCCCACACCAGGATGGGACCGCTAACCTCCCCCCCACCGCACCCCGAGGGGGGAGGGGGGGGCGACTTAGCGTGTAGCCACCCGTTGCAGACCTTCCGCCCCCCAGGCGGGGAGGGATGCTGCAGGCCATGCGACCCCTGGACGTGAGCTGTAGCCCGGTCACTTGGTACGCAGGTGGGACGTTTAACCCACACGGAACAGGGCCCAATGTGGCGGACCCCGCGTACAGCTAAGGGAGGCCTGCATCATTTGTTGGCCGGGCAGATTTCCAGGATTCGTGATATCCAGCATATCACCCAGCCGGCTGCTTGATTGTATTCTTCATCAGATGCTTGAGCAAAAGAAAAAATTGGGGACCCGCAGATCCCAGCAGGGAACCAGGTCTAACTCCTTGCACTAGGCAGAAAAGACTGGTGTGCTTTGCAGGGCAGAGGGGTTATACACTAAGTGAGGACGGCCCCCTGGGAGGGGCCAGCCTTGCTTTTCTGAACTACGTTCTGCCTAGTCTACTCCTGGTAAAAGGTGCATAAACCCACGTGTCATGAATAAGAGGCTGCGTCTGTCAATGAACGTAAGAGAAAGTGGACCTTTTAAATCCCTGCCTGTTGCATGGGCAGTGATCGCTAATGGAGGTTAGTGCAGTGGGGATTGGGGGGTCCATTTTTTTTGTTAAAGGTGAACTTATATTTTATGACTTATTAAAGTGTTTGTAAAGGCAAATTTTTAAATATAAGAAATGTATTTGTACCTGCTCTGTGAAATGGTCTTGCACAGAACAGCCCAATCCTCCCCTTCTCGGGTCCCCCGCCGGTGCTCTGGGACCCTTCCCCCTGCCAAGTGCCCCCACAGCAAGCCGCTTGCTATGGGGGCACTTGTGCGTGCTCGCTCCCAAGCCCCATAAGACAAAGTGTGGCTCAGCCTCCCCCCCCCCTGCTCCCTCCTCACTGGCTGCAACAGCGGCAGGAGCCAATGGCTCCTGCATCTCAGCCAATAAGGAGGAAAAGACCTGGAAGAGCATTTTGTATTGGGGGGGCCAGATGCACACTAGGGCTGGGTTCACACCTAATACCAATGCGGCTCCCAGCAGGGGTCCTGTGTGTCCCCGCTCACGTACGATTTCGGGTTGAATTCGGACCTGAAACTACCAAGACACACAGGGCTCCTGTGCAAATTCGCACTGGAGCCACATCGGAGATATGTGAACTGGCTCCATAGAGAGCTGGTCAAAATCTCCTGCTCCACATCCAATTCGCAATAGTGTGAACCCAGCCTAAAGGTTTTTTTTTGCATAGAATTCATGAAGGTAAAAAAAACTTCAGCCTTAAACCACAGAACACAAAGCTGCATTCATTTATGTCTAGATCTACCTGAGGTTTGGCTTCAACCTGCCAATAGCTTTATAATTTTCAACAGCTGCTCCTAACCTTTTTACAGCTCTCCGAGACAGCACAGCCAGGCTGGTCTCCTCGGTACCATCAATGCAGGTATGTAATACTGCTTTGTCACCTCTCTGTCTCCAGCCTGTGATTGGATAGTGAAGAGCCGTATATCTAAGCCAGAGCCTTTATGCTAATTGTATAGTACAGGCAAAGTATTCATAGACCCTGGGGTATAGGCTCATACCTTCAAGTGATTGGATACTGGCAAAATTTTCAAGGACATGTCTATTGGGTGCCTCCCCTATATCCCTACCCCACGCCCTTAGGCTGTGAATTTAGAAGGGTACAAAATAGAGTTTAAATCTCTACCTCCACACCATTTCTCTCTTAGGTCAACACAAATATCCCCAAGGTCAGTCAGATTTGCACAATGCCCTGAACCATCTCTTGTCCCAGAGTGGAGTTGTGGCAGGACCCACACACGCAAGACAGGTTCAAAAGTTACTCAAACCTGTTCACAGTACCAAAGCCCAACAGAGGCATTCCTCCTATTCTGGACTAAATATCTCTCAACAAATACCCCCACATTCCAAATTTAACAATGAATCTGCAGTCAGTTATTGCCTCACTGAGATCAGAATACCTGGTGTCCCTAGACACCTGGGATGACAATCTGCATATCCCCATTTCTCCTCCTCAGTGCTTTCTGTGCTTCATGAGACTATTCACAAAGGTGTCTTGTCCTTCTCAGAAGCCAGGGCAGCCAGGTCATGAGTTATCTAGACCAGTGTTTTTCAACTCCAGTCCTCAAGGCACACCAACAGTTCATGTTTTCAGGATTTCCCTCAGATGAAACAGCTGTGGTAATTACTAAGGCAGTGAAACTGATCAAATCACCTGTGCAAACTCATGGAAATCCTGAAAACATGACCTGTTGGTGTGCCTTGAGGACTGGAGTTGAAAAACACTGATCTAGACCAGTGGTTCTCAACCTCAGTTTTCATGTACACCCAACAGGCCATGTTTTGGGAACTTCCCCTTTAGAGAAAATAGCTCTAATCAATACCATGTCATTGATATTTATTTAAAGCAGCTATGCAAAGTAAAGGAAAACCTGAAAACATGGCCCATTGGGGGTACTTGAGGACTGAGGTTGAGAACCACTGATTCTAGACAACCTTCTCTTGAAGGATTCATCTCCCTTAGGGGCCTCATGCACACTGGACGTTTTTACAGCTGCTGTTTTTGGCTTCAGACATTTTTTCTGCAGCATGTTATCCTATGTGTTCATGCACACATACAATGTCTTTGGCAGGGTGTTTTCCGGCTGGAAAAAAAACACAGAAGTAATGGGTTTTGAGAGGAGTTTTTCAGCTGTAAAAACGCAACTCTGAAAAAAGCCAAAAAATGCAGCTATTCAGTGTTTTTGAGCCATAAGCTTTCGTGGGAGTATCATTTTAAGAAAAAAAAAAAAAAAAGCTAAAAAACATTACTGCAAAAACGCTGAAAAACACATTCTACAGCTACAGTTATCTAAAGCTAATGCTACTGGCGGTTTTATAACGTCCAGTGTGCATTAGGCCTTAGAGTCCATAGGATAATCCAGACGCTCCAGGCTTTCAGTTGGGTGCTCAGTTTTTAAAAAAATCTGCCCTCCAGCCTTCTGTGTCTGGATGACTTGGATCTGGTCTTAGACATATCCCATGCAAAGGTTTTCCTTCCAGAAAGGCCTCATGCACACAGGACGTTAAAGAAAACGTCAAGGTCAAAGAGCTTCTACTTGAGAGCTCTAGGCCTCATGGCAGCCTCCTGCAAGGCAGTAACATACATGAAAGCAGCAACCTTCTGTGGACCTTAACCCTCCTCTGCTCCTTATCCAGCCTATTAAGGAATTCCCTAACTATGTGGATCTCCAGTACAGCCTTGACAATGGGGAAATCCATCCTTCCCTATCCCTGGAAAAATAATAAGAAGCTAGTCTTTCAGGCTGTGTGAGTGCTTAAGTCCCTTGTGGTATAGGGAATATGTCTGCCTGCGAAAACCAAGCTCCTCAGCAACAATGACACTGCTGTGGCTCACATCAAGTACCAAGGAGGCACCCCTGAAGGAAGCAAGCAAGCCAGATAATCCCATGGACAGTAACTTACTGTCCAGAAATCTCTGTAGTCCACATCCCAGAAGTGGACAACTGAAAAGTGGACTGTCTCAGATGCCAGTGTCTGGATCAGGGAAATGAGCCCTTCACCCAGACATACTCAATCTGATCTTCCATAAATAATGGACCCCCGATGTAATCATCCTGGTCTCCAGATTCAACAACAAACTACCTCAGATTGTGACCAGGACCAAGGATCCTGTAACGCTGGCCTTGGATGCCCTGATAATCCTCTGATTATCTACGTGTCAAACACAAGGCTCGGGGGCCGAATCTGGCCCGCCAGGCCATTTTATGTGGCCCCCGCACCCAGGGTATTGTTTCAACCAGGATGTGGCAGAACTCTGTTCCGTCACCTCCGGCTCTCTCCCTCCGCACCCCACTAACCACAGTCACTTGTAAACATGGAAGACTTCTATGTTTACAAGGACAGCTTTCCTCTTGGTGGCTCCCTGCACTCGCGGTGGGGACAAGGGAGTTGCAGGTGCTGTGTCACCTTCCTTTTTCTGCAGCTGCTAACTTTGTTTTCAGAGGGGGTACCCTGTTCATCTTATGCTCTTTTTCCATCACACAATTTTGTGACAGTTCTTCTTAAGGACCTGTTCACACCCAAAAAAAGTCCTCCAGATCTGTCCCAGTTGCTTTTCGGCATGCACTTTTAATGCGTTTTTGATGCATTCCAGATGCTTTTTTTTCCTGTTTTTTTTCCACTGTACTGCTTACAGTTCTGAGAAGGAAAAAAGCAGCATGTTGTACTTTTCTTTCTGGAGCTGAAAAGCACTGGAACAACACACTGCTCTGGTGGCAACTATGCCATTGGAACCCACATAACCTACTTTCCATGCAGAATAATAGTACTGCACTGCATGTGGTGTGAACTGGCCCTTATAATGTAGATTTCTGGAGTCAGACACAACTAAGAACTTGTAGAAGAAAAATATTTAACAATAGTAAATAAAAAACTAAACATCACCAGGAAAGTTTAGGCATTTGGCTCCTAAAATGTTTAAAACTTCAAACGGTTGCTGTAAATACAGAGATGAAATACAGATATGGGTGATGTTCTACCTGTCAAAGGATTTGTATTTCAGTCCATCCAGTCCTTAGATTAACACAACACAGCCCTGTGTGGAAGGGCAGGAGACCTGATTTTTCCTGTTGCAGTTATTTAAAACTTAAAGCGATATTAAACCCCAAAACAAAAAAGTAATATATTGTAGCTTAACAATCATTAGATGTGGTGGCTGCATTTGTTTTCCTTTCACCTGGTGATCACACCTCCTGTATTAGTGAGGCACAACTCTGGATGAATGAGCACAGGAGGCACAACAGACTGCAACATGGTCATTCTGGAGGGGAGTGTAATGTTAAATGTACTAGCAGATTTAGATACACTAATAAATTGAAGCCAAACTCCAGCTTACACTTTATAAATCAGTTACAGCAGTTTTTTTCCTTTTGAGATAAAGGCTTTGCATGAATAAACAAAAGTTGATCATTTGAATTACCCCTGCAAGTGTTAAGTGGTTTGTCTCATCTGTGTAAACTGATACATTCTGCTGGAGAGTTTGTGCTTTTGAAAAACAACACACTTGCTGGCTGGATCACCAGATGAAAATAGAAGAAAGCAAGCCTAAAAAAAAGAAAAAGGAATGAAGCCATCACATTTAAGAATTGGTGAGCTGCAATATAATAAAGGTTTGCTTTTGGGTTTAATACTGCTTTAAGCTGACCATACAAGAGTGGAATTTTGTTCATATTTTAACATCATTCATTCAATTTTATAAGCATTAGTGGTGTCAACCAACATTCGTTTTCAGCTGCAGTGACAAGAAAATTTGAGGTGTAGGAAGGAAATTTTCTTTTTTGGGAAAGTCCATTAGTTTCCATATTAAAAGCAAAACTAAATGTTGAGTACTTTTGAACAACATTCATCAATTCATCGAATGTTCTGCAAATTTTCATATGAATGTTCATTCGAAAATCTACAAATGTATGTCCTGTTTTACAGGTCTTGTCCCTCCCTGTCACTGGACAGTGAAAAGAAAAGCAGTAAACTGATGATCTCATCAACATTTTCCTTGTTAGCACATGAACTGATGGGCTCCTTGTGCTGCTTCTCCTTCTCCCATTCTGAGCTCTGTTGTACAGGAACTGCAAGAGTCTGATACCAAATCAAATTCAGGTACTAGAACTTCTTGGATAATAAATAATAATGTATTACATGTCAGAGCTGAATTCATTTGCATCTTTTACATCTGCCTGTTTCACACAGGCTTCAGCTTGTAAAAGAGCAGTGTGAACAGAAAGCATGGATAAAGGCATTTGCAGAGCTTTCAGCAAGCTTTATTGAAGCTTTTAAAGTATCATTCAGCTTCAGTGTGTAAATGTTGAATACAGATCCTAATAGGACTTCTGACTGCCACTTAAACCACTTCAGCCCCGGAAGGATTTACCCCCTTCCTGACCAGAGCACTTTTTGCGATTGGGCACTGCGTCGCATTAACTGACAATTGCGCGGTCGTGCGACGTTGTACCCAAACAAAATTGCCGTCCTTTTTTTCCTACAAATAAAGCTTTCTTTTGGTGGTATTTGATCACCTCTGCGTTTTTTTTTTTTTGCGCTATAAACAAAAAAAGACTGACAATTTTGAAAAAAAAAATATTTTTTACTCTTTGCTAGAATACAAATCCAAAAAAATGTAAAAAAAATGATTTCTTCCTCAGTTTAGGTCGATATGTATTCTACATATTTCTGGTAAAAAATAAATAAATAAATAAATCGCAATAGGCGTATATTGATTAGATTGCGCAAAAGTTATCACATCTACAAACCATGGCAATAGATTTATGGCGTTTTTATTTTTTTACTAGTAATGTCGGCGATCTGTGATTTTTTAATCGGGACTGCGATATTGCGGCGGACAGATCAGACACTTTTTTGGGACCACTGACATTTATACAGTGATCAGAGCTAAAAATAGCCACTGATTACTGTATAAATATCACTGGCAAAGAAGTGGGTTAAACTGTAGGGGGCGATCAAGGGGTTCAGTGTGTTCCCTCACTGTGTTCTAACTGTGTGGGGGCTGGGCTGGCAGATCTACTGGTTCCCGATCACTGGGAACAGTAGATCTGTTACATGTCCCCTGACAGAATGATCTGCCATGTTTACATTGGCAGATCTTCGTTCTACCTCTAACAGGCGATCGCTGGTCGCTGGCAGACATTGAATCCGCCCGACCTGTGGGCACGCTCATGCAGCATGCGCGAGAGCGTGCCGCCGGTGTGCTCCCGCCTATGGCTGCGCGAGCCGCCGTACAGCTACGGCGATTACGCAGAAGTGCCAACCTGCCGCCGTATTATGTTAAGGAAGCTGCTAGCAGGCTTCAGAACTGCTTGAAGCTCGTTGCAGCCTGCTAGCAGCTTGCTTAAAGTGGCAATCAGCACTCCCCATTAGGATCTGTGTTCAACATTTACAGACTGGAGCTGAATGGTACTTTAAAAGCTTCAACAAACCTGCTGAAAGCTCTGCAAATACTTTATCAAAGCTTGCTGATCACATTACATGTATACAAGCTGAAGCCAGTGTGAAACAGGCCTAATGCTTTGCCAGAATTTCAAATCACCGAGGCACACAACTTCAATTTTTAATTCTTTATTATTATTTTCAATATACATTTATGCTCTCTTTCTGGTTCCTCAGCACCAGATGTTAAAAACAACTATCTGTCCTATGTAAACCAGTGGTATAGAATAGAATTAAGCTAGCCAAGTGTGGAAATCAGTCAAAATAACGATATTCTTAAAAAAATGTTATTTCCACAGGAAATGTTTTTCAAAGATTTTAGACATTCATTTCTTTCCACAAATCATGGCTACATACGGAACATTTAAATAACTTTTTTAAAAAAAAAAAATCTGGCAAAAAAAAAGAGCAAAATTAAAACTAAAGGGTGTTGTATTGCACGCTTGAAAAATAAAATACCCGGTTTCAAAATTCAATATAGCAAAAAAAAAAAAAAAAAAAAAAAAAATGCAATATGCTGTAAATAATTAACCATTAAAATTTCTAAGGAGGTTGAATGGAATAAAATATTTATTGCAAATATAAGACACATGAAATAATAAATTGGAAGTTTTTGTAAACCGATAACCTTATCCATTAGGAAACAAACGAACTGTGCCAGCAAATTTGTGTCAAATTTTAGACTTTGTTATGAGCTTGAGACTGGTCTTTGTCTGTCTGTGATGGTAGATTATGACTCTGCGGAACAGGTCGATGATCAGATAATGAAGGCCCAGCGGGTACTCCAGGATGTGGTCCTGCTACAAAGTCTCTAGGTGGGGGACCTGGAGGAAAGTCTCTTGATCCAGGTGGTGGAGGACCTGGTAGAAATTCTCTAGGACCTAGTGGTGGTCCAGGTAGGAAATGCCTAGCTCCAGGAGGTGGTAGGCCTGGGACAAACTCTCTCGAACCAAGAGGAGGCAGTACTGGTGGGAAGTCTCTAGCGCCTGGAGGAGGGAGCCCTGGTGGAATATCTCTGGCGCCTAGAGGTAGAGGACCTGGTGGGAAGTCCCTCATTCCTGGAGGAAACTCCTGAGCTCCTGGGGGTGGAAGACCAGGTGGGAAGTCCCGAGCATTTGGTGGTAGAGGACCTGGAAAGAAAGCTCCAGGTGGAGGGGGTCCAGGTGGGAAATCTCTAGGAGGCAGAGCACCAGGAGGGAAATCCCGAGATCCAGGATGTGGTGGACCTGGTGGGAAGTCCCTCGGTCCTGGAGGTGGCAGTCCTGGTGGGAAGTCTCTGGCTCCTGGTGGTGGCATTGGGTAGTCTCTAGGGGCATGCAATGGAAGAGGGCCTGGAGGGTAATCTCTAGGAGGTAACTGGCCTCGAATCAAACCTCTTGGATCAGGAGGATGTATTCCACCAGGTGGCATCATAGGTCTTGGAGGAAAATCTCTTGGAACTGGAGGAGGGCCGTGCACTGAAACAAAGGAAACAAATAATAAGGAAGGTTGCCAGTGTGCATTATCCCCTACCTACAACCTATTAGAGAGTAGCTAAATACCCTCGGGCCTGTCTCAAGATGTTTCAGTTTCTCAAAGTTTTGAGTTTCCAACTTGGGTAATGTATTATGATGTTTGGCAAAATACATTTTATATGTTAGCAAGGAGTAAAATGCTTATTACCCACATACACACTTTCCTGTATTTCTTAAAAAAATTTATTTTAGAAATAATGAGGACCTTAATTTAAAAGTTTTTGTATGCTTTTTGTTTACATAAAAAGTAAAAAGCCAAAAATAATGTAGAAAAAATTATATTTGAGTTTTAGAGGTTATCAGGTTGATGAATCGCCTTGCTATTTTCTTATATCTCCAGTGAATCCAAAGATAACATTTCCCCATGATATGTGCCCTGCCCCATTCCACAAAGCCAAAGCAAATGTGTAAAGTACATATAAAGCAAATGCCTTTTTGAGGGAAAATCCAAAAGTTCGAGTTGTCACGAGAACGGCAATGGAAATCAGATCTTCCAACTGGGACACTTGTTTCAGTGACAACGATCTAAGACTAGATTCACATGTGTGTTTTGTGTAGCTCGCATTTGTGTGGGCACAGCAGTCCATTCATTTGAATGGGCTGCTGTACCTGCAGGGACACACAGGGAAAAGGTCCCTGCACCTTTTCTAAAATGCAGAATCATCGAAAACACATGGCACTTTTACCCCATGCGGTTTCATGCAATTGAAAATGTGCTGCATTTTCCTATGCTTGGGAGTACTATTAAGAATTAAATAGGATTTTCACTTTGGAGAGATTTCCTCTTGCATTTGTGTCTGCTATATCTATAGAATAGAAAATGAAAGTAAATACCAGGTTATTAACCCTTCCCTATGATACCTTAAAGGAAAAAAGTTTTGGCTTCAGATATACTTTATAGGGTCAGTCTAGTTTCACTTACTGGTAGATACCGGAGATATACCGGATACCTGAGATACAGAATTCCTTCTATTCTCTGTCACAAGACGATTTTCTTGGGGGGGGGGGGGGGGC
>BLSH010438439.1:356112-367438 GCA_018402905.1 Glandirana rugosa | reverse complement strand
GGTAAGTTGCATTGTAATAAATAATTGCTTCTGGGTTTAGAACCACCTTAAAGTGGTTCTAAAGCCTTAAGATTTTTCACCTTAATACATTCTATGCATTAAGGTGAAAAAACCTTCTGTGCTGCAAAATCCCCTCCAGCCCCCCTCACAGTTACGTGAGCCTGATCCGATCCAGCGATGTGCATTAGAACCGCTCTACCTGCTGTCTCCATCCTCCCTGGGCAGATTGATAGCAGTGGGAGCCATTGGCTCTCACTGCTGTCAATCAAATGCTGTGCCAAGTCGCTCACTGTGTCAATAGATGCAGACAGGGCGGCTCGAGAGCGAGCACACACGGGTGCCCCATGGGAATCGGCTTTCCATGGGGGCACTTGCCGAAGAGGAGGATCCCAGAAGCGCCGGCGGGGGACCCCAGAAGAAGAGGATTGAGGCTGCTCTGTGCAAAACCACTGCACAGAGCAGGCAAGATACCAAATTTGTTATTTTTTTTTTTTTTTTTTTTAAATGAAGCTTTAAGGTTATGTGATTACTTTGCAGGATTCCATTCATAGGATATTCGCCTCTCAATTGTCTCACAATTCCCTAATTTCCCTACTGGAATCTAGGCATTTTTACACTAAACAATGCTATCCCATTTTTTAGTTATACACATTAATTGGAAGGTCATACAAGCAGTAACTGACCATTCAGGGTATTCCCAATATACTATGCACCAATATTGAATAACCTTAGGTTTCTGGAATTAAACAAATTGGACAGCTTTGATCAGTGGAAAAACCACAGGCATTTTATTTTTCCATCAGTTATTTGATAATTATGTGTTACTATATTTTCAATTAATTGTTGTATGTTATAAGATTTCTCATAAATTATTTTTTCAAAATCTTAAATTTTGCAATGCTCTACAAAAGCAGTCATGGTCCACACCCTTGGTATATACTCCTTTCTTGGTTCTTAATAAATTGATAGCCCATTCTTGCTCCACAAAGAGTTTTGATTGGTGTTTTTAATTCTGCTCTTCTGTTGGCTGCAAGTTCTAAGATACAGTTATGCTGCAGAGTAAAGTGGAGAAAGGATACTGGAGAGATAAACGGGCACCAGTGGACAGCGGTATTGTACTACTCAAAAATAATACTCCTGGGTACAGCTGCTACCCCAGATGTTTCAGAAATAATGGCATGTTAATACACATGCTTTGGAGAGGTACAAAATGTTTTAGATGCTGGTCAGCCATTTTTCAAACTATTCAAGATCTGTGCTCTATTCAGTTACCATTATGGTGCCATACACTAGACGAAAAATCATTTAAAAATCTGTTAGTCGGCCAGTTCGTTTGTTTTTCATCCAGATAATGGGCACAAATTGAAAATCAGTTGTGACATTCATGAGCCCAAAAGAAATCAAAGGAAATGTTTGGAAAGCTTCTGCCAAACGCACGATAAATTGAAAGGTTAATGTGTTTCTTGCCCATTAAAAACTAAACTGTTGCGATTGGTTGGGCATGGGCGTTGACTAATAAGGTGGGTGGAGACGCAGTGATATCTCCTCACACACCATTGTGGAGGAATCCCAACCTGATCCACTTCTTGGAGTACCCTGATCCAATTATTTGGACTAAATTTGGTATTAAGACATTGAGAGATATAGTGGGTGGTGGGAGGCTCCTTCCGTTTGACACTCTAAAAGCAAGATTTCAATTCCCCAACACCCATGTTTTGCTATCTGCAACTCAGACACGCGCATGACGCTCAATTTGGTAGTAACACTCTCAGTCTGCAAATGAGTGATCTAGAATCTCTTCTCAGAGAAGACAAACTGGATAAAGCCCTGTCTACTATTTACAAACAATTATTCAGAGATGTGGGCAAACTTCTTACACTTTGTAGGGCAGTATGGGAGGCGGTGTTCCCCCACCTGGATGGGGACGACATTTGGGATATCAACTCTACCAGGTTGGTGTCGCCTAGGGACCATCTCATTCAATTTAAATTCTTACATCGTGTTTATCTTATGCCAGCCAAATTGGCTAGGATGTTTCCCGCCCAGTCGCCCTGTTGCTGATGATGGACCGTCTTGGAATTTCTGCACATATTTTGGAATTGTGTGCCTATACAAAATTTCTGGAGGGGGGTCACTAAGTGTATAGAGGAGGTTACTGCTGTACATATACAAGCAATGGTGGAGGTGTGTCTCCTGGGACTGGTTGACACCATTAGCTCCAAAAAGAGTAACGCATACTTTGTTGAAATCCTACTTTATTATGCCAGGAAGTTAATAGTGCTTTTTTGGAAAAAAGCTGCTCCTCCGACTATTCCAGGATGGAATGCTATTGTGAACAAGGACGCCCCTTATACAAGGTTACCTATGCTAGCAGAGGCAGACCACTTAAGTTTTGATAAAGTGTGGGGTAGTTGGATGAACAGTACTTCCACGGTATCGGATTAATCTGGATGGGGGTTTGAAATCCAATTTAAATAGGTGTAGCATATAATGTGTAGTACTCCTAAGCTGGGGCTGTGAAATATCTGCCTGTGTTTACCCTGGGAATGATGGTGGTCACATTTGGTTAACTATACGTATTTGTGGTTGATACATTGATGGACGGGGAGATACATTAAATGGGCAAAAGTATTATGTACTTCGCTATTACTTTGGTTGCATTGTGCATAAGAGGTCCTTGATCTTGTATTTCTGTCTGTGGGTCTGGGTACTGGGGTTATACATATTGAGCCAAATGCCGAAGAAGTGTATGCTGTGTCTTGTAATGTGGCCTGTTGGGCCTTTAGGCTTTGAGCCTTTATTTTTTTTGTATTGTTATTATAAAACTTAATAAAGAAAAATGTCCCCCCCCCCAAAAAAAAAACTGAACCGTTGGTACTATATAAATATATCAGAATAAAACAAATATGTTTGGAGCCAAGTATTTGTCAATACAACCACTGGCTCCCCAGGCATTATTGACACTTTGTTAACTCATTTTTCTGTAATCGATCTATAAGAAATTTCTATTCTGCTTAACAGAATATTATGCACTTTAGGCCAAAGGTTTGTGGACCCCTGACCATCCCACCTAAATTGGTTTGTTAGATATCCAATTCCAAAGCCATAGGCTTTAATACAGAGCTACCCCCCCCCCCCCGCACCACGTTTTTCTTTTCTAACTAGAACCACCTCCACTATCCAGAAGATTCGGGAGTGTGTCTGTGGGGAAGTGTGCCCATTCAGCCTTTAAAAAAAAAAAAAACACTTTTGATGTCAGGTACTGATGTTGGCTCACAAGCAGGGTTCCAACTCAACCCAAAGGTTTCTACTGACACAGTTGTTAAGTTAAACAACACTAATCCATATAGCTCACAGCAACGTAATTAGACCAGCAATGGGGACACTCAATCTATAGAAGGTGTGAGCGGATTGTCCCCTCTGTTGCTGGACCAATAAAGTTGATTTGAGCTATATGGACTAGCTGTGAGCAACTTCAATTTTGTTTCAGTAGAAACCTTTAGGTTGAGTTGGAACCATACATGGATAAGTGTTGTATAGCTTTACATTCACATTTGTGTTTATGGAGATTGTCTGGGAAGTGACAAATCCTAGAATTGGCTGTCAGTAGTGCTGAGGTTGATAGAACATGGGACATGAGAGTGGTATTGTGGATTTGTGAGTTCTCAAACAAAAGGTGTCCAAATAGGGTTAAGTTCAGGGCTCAAGTTTCTCCATTCCAAATTAGAGAATCCATGTTTTTATAGAAATGGCTTTGTGCAGAGGGGAACAGTCATGTTAGAACACAGAAAGACCTTCCCCAAATTGTTGGCACAACTTTGGAAGCCCACAATTGTCTAAAATGCCTCTGTATACTCTAGCAATAACAATACCCTTAACTGCAAAACACCTAAGTTCAATCGTTTGGAGGGGTGTCCACATATTTTTGGCCATATAGTAGGTGTGCTAGCTAGGTGCCCTCAAATATTACTGAATTAAAACAAAACAAATGGACAGTATAACTACTTAAGCAAGACAGTGTATGGTCTCTATCAAGTCCACCAACATGGAAATCGTCTTTATTTCAAACGAATGGTCATTGCCAGGGTAGGTAAACAAAGATAAGCAAATCCCGTACAATGTGAACCTTGTCAGACATTTTCAAATAGTGCAAATCTCATGCCAGTATTTTATGAACAAGTGAACAAGCAGCTAAAAAAAAGAAAAGCAAATGATTATGGAATGTGGTCATTTCCCTCTAAAATATGCCTGTTTACATTAGGCTTTGCTGGTATGTCAGGTGCAGCACACTTAGTATATCTGTCAGACTATCACGGTAATGGCTGCTAAAACAGAAGTGACTTTTCTCATCATAAGGGGATCCTGTTACTTAGATTGATTCTCTTGGGTAGCCAACTTTCCTAATTCCCCATGGACAGAATTTCATTCTTATTTTTTTTTAATTTTAATTGACATTGCAGAAATTCCAGTCTGCGTAGTGAAATTTTTCAACAGAATTATAAGTGAGAACAAAACAATGTGAAGCACACAGTTTTATAAAACTAGGGTTATGTCTTACAGCCTTGATAGAACTTTAGGGCAAATTACCACAAGGGGTGAAAAAACAAACTCTCTTATCTCTATGTTATTACAAATATTCTCTTCACAAAGTTCATTATTTTATTCTCAATTACAAAGTGGGATTTTTATCAAGAACAATCACCATTTTTTCTAACGTATGCATCATTAATGAGCAAAGGGCACTTTTGATAGCGAAGAGCCACAGGGTACAATGATCACCAGCAGGGAATGATTGTTTATTAAGCAAAGAATATTTGATCTGAAGAATTGCTAAGTGTACTCCAAGTCTGAGCTTTAATGTAATCTAAGTCAGTCTGGAGCTATTAAATTGTCTCTAAATACTTGAAGTGTAATGCCCTTTAATATATATCTTAAGCTGATGATAAATGGGAAGGAATGAAGCAGTTTAGAAACAGAATGAAGTGATTGTTGAGATAATTTGCAGGAATATGTTCAGAGGGAGTACTATTAACTCTTCCATTAATATATACAACATTGGAGCTGTATGCTTCCCTGCTGCTACAGTGAAAAAAGGAACTGTGTCATATGATAACATTAAATGTTCAGCCACCAATTGTATAAACTAGTCCATAATTTCCATCAAGGGTACATCATATCTTATAACATGTTTTTCAACAATGTAAAAGTGTCAAACTAGAGAGGGGGCATGGCCAGAAGTCGACCGGGATGGCCGCATACTGACACCGCTCCTTGACTCAGCGGCATTCCAGGGCCTATAGTACGGGTGGCACACCCATGATCGCGACGATTCTCCCCTCAGCTGACACAGGACAAACAAGAGAATGTCTAAAAGAAGACAGAAGAGATCTGCTCTGCACAAACTAACGGAGTTCTTCCCGCACCAGAACAAGCAAAAATTCCAAGATGGCGCCGGTGGACGTTCTGCATCCACGCGAGGCGGGCACCATCACACCAGGGCAACAGCTCCTCAGCCTCTTCCTCCTCTACAAGTCCAGCTAAATCAAAGCCTTGACTGAACCCAACAGCAGATCAAGCCACAGAGGTGAGCTTTACAATACCTTCTATCTCTGAGAGCACTGCACTGCAGAATTCAATAGCAGCCTTTCTCACATCTAACCAGCCAGTGTTAGACTTTAATGACATGCTATTATCCCAACAAAGCTCTATCCACACAGACATTGTAAATATGGTGCACCATTTCAAATCTGAAATTTCTGACATAGAGGATAGAGTAACAAACGTAGAATCCAAGATGGGGGAAATTACCACAACAGTCAATGATCTAGTGAAGAGAAATAGCAGCTCCAGGTGAGATGTGAGGCTGGCTGATCCCAATACTGATTTGCTAGGTAGGATGAGGTGCTCGTCCTATCACTGCATCAGTGAAACTTGGCAAAAAGAAAATCCGGAATGGCCGCACTCTTCATCCATATTGGATGCAAATCTTTATTAATAAAAAGCATGTGAAGGGGTACAATCCACGAGGGGAAGGGGACACGGTTGACGCGTTTCACACTACAGAAGAGTGCTTTGTCAAAACCATACCATACCAGTCAATGATCTAGTAGACGCCCATGGGGATAAGGAAGAAGATATAGAGTGGATGAAAGCAAAGCTGGCTGATTTAGAGGACCGTTCCCGAAGGAAAACATGACAATCAGAGGTATTCCTGAATAGATATAGCCATCAGCTTTAAAGGATTACTTTACACGATTAATGGCAACCTTTCTCCCTGAAACCCCCTCCCCCAGGCAGAGCTAATCATTGACAGAATCCATCGACTACACAAACCACCACATCTGCCAGACGACATCCCTAGGGATACAATAGTCTGCATACATTTTTTTCACATCAAAGAAAGGCTTATGAAAGCCACAAGGAATGCAGGAACATATCCTCAGCAACGATGAGTGGATGGACAATGATCCACCTGGGAAAATGACCACCTGAAACACCTCAACATTACAAATCTACAGTTCAGGGCCCTGGTACAGCCGTTTAAGTACGGTCTGAATGTTATTTCACCCCCAGTTAATAGACGCAGTACATACCGCTCATGCAGAGGTTTTTTTTTACTGTTTTATTGTCTTTTCCCTTTATGATTTTTGTGGTATAAGTTAGTACTGAAACTACTCTGGTGAAAAGCCTTATCAAGACTTACGGAGTATTGATTTTCATCACAACTTATTATCCATTTCAGTCTCTCTTCTAACCTTTATTCAACTTCCCTGATAAGCACAGACTAGTACGCCTTTGAATACCAACTCCTTCCAGCAGAGACAAGTCCATCTAACTGTAAGTACTTTCATTTCTATCCACACCTTCAGCTGCAACCAAACAGTTTCAGAACTGATTAGCAACAACTGCTTGTCTCCATTGACGTATCACCACATAGCTTCATACCAATACTCACCAACCGTCTCTACCATCTATTGACGCAAACATGCCTTATAAGATCACCTCATTCAATGTCAAAGGGTTAAATCACCCAGGAAAGAGATTCTCCCTGTGGTCTGAGGCGAGAAAGCTTCAATGTGACATTCTCTGTCTCCAAGAGATGCACTTCTGTCAGAACAAAGCCCCTTCACTATCTCACAAAAACTTTCAGCACATCATCTACGCAAATGCGCCTACAAAAACAAAAAGCATTCTTATCAACATCAAAGATTCAGTGGCCTTTAAACTGATTGACCATGGAACCGATGAGCAAGGACGAAACATAATTTTAGTCTGTGAAAAAAAATAACGCAAAATATACCATAGTGAACATGTATGCTCCCAAAAAACAGACAAATCCAGTTCCTCTGCAAGCTCTGGAGAAATATAGATAAACACAAACCAGGTCGTACACTAATCTGCGGGTACTTCAACATTGTTCTAGATGCCTCCATTGACACTAAAGGCCCCACCCCGAAAAAGCCACGCACATCTACTTTATCATCCTTTCTACATCAAAATGACCTGTTTGATACCTGGAAATGCCCTAGAAAGAGATTTTACATTCTTCTCAAAACCCCACTGCACATATTCCAGAATAGATCTGGTCATAGGAGACAGACAGCTCCAACAAGACTCTAGCCACAGAAATCCACAACATCATGCGGTCCAACCACGCACCCATTTCCATAACATTGGGAGAGAAAATCAATAACCCATCCTTCTGGCGCAATGATCCTCGGTTGTGGGCAACACCCCCACATACCTCCGATATCAGCGAACACCTAAGAGATTTCTTCTAAATAAATGCTTCCTCAAGCACTTATCCAGTTTTAATATGGACCACGCATAAGGCATACATCTGAGGCCTCCAAATTAAACTCAGCTCTAAGGCCAAAGGCCAAACGCCAAAGGACACAGCAGCTAAGAGAATTGTTAGACACAATCAATGCATTATAATTAACAAAGAAATATAACCCCAATCCACACACTAGCGACAAAATATCCCAAGCTAGAAATGCCCTTAGAACCCTCCTGTCAGCACAACACGTTAACTAACTACAAAAAGTACGCTCTAACTTATATGCTTCAGGCAACAAGGCAGGCAAATTAAGCAACGTAGAGCTAGACAAAAGATTCCATACATCCTTCACCATTCACGCGGTGGCAAAATGTACCACCCTAAAGACATTGCAAACGCTTTCCAAGCTTATTACAGCGCATTATACAATCTCAAAGATGACCATGCAGTGATCCAACCCACAGATTTGGGCATAGTAAGCTTTCTAGAGTCATTACACCTACCTCAATCGGATTAACACCATCTAGAGGATCTCACTGTTTCCCATCACAGTTCAGGAAATTGAAAAGGCTATCAGGTCCAGGCCCAGACGGCTTCTCGGCCATATAATACAAGATATTTTCTAACATTTTAACCCCACACCTTTACCAAACATTCAATGTTGCTGTCTCCTTGGGCAAATTTTCAAATGGGATGCTTACTGCTATAATCACCACCCTTCCTAAACCATTGAAGGAGCTAGTAACCCCTCAAAATTTCCACCCAATTTCACTACTAAACACTGATCTTAAATTATATGAAAAAATAGTGGCACAGAGGCTAGCCCCCCATTATGCTCCAATTGATACATCCTGATCAAGTGGGTTTCATGTTAGACAAGCACCCGATGCCACTCGTAAAATCATTAATCTGCTCCATTATACTGAATCAAGGAACACCCCAGCCTTGTTCCTAACACTAGATGCAGAAAAGGCGTATGACAGAATCCAATGGGGATACTTGTGACATACTCTAGCAAAATTTGGTTATCGGGGCAATATTCTTTCTGCTATCACAGCCTTGTACACCACACCCACAACTAGACGTTTAACAGATGGGGTTCTATCGGACGCCTTCAAAATTACCAACGGAACAAGACAGGGGTGTCCTCTCTCACCCCTAATCTTCACCCTATTAATCAAACCATTGCCACAAAAGATACGTAGTAACGCCTCCATATCAGGCATCCCCATAGGAGACCACAAACACAAAATTACGTTATTTGCAGATTACATCATTTTGACTTTACCGGAACTGGCTTCTTCCCTACATGCAGTGTGTGATATACACAAATGGAGTTGCACTATGATTCCAAATCTTTCAGATGTCAAACTCCAATTGAACCTGACTAAAGATGAAAAATGCTCGGCCCTCCAATCCAGAGCCATTACAAATTTCAATAGCGCATGGGATACATGGCTTAAATTTGAAAAGGACACTGGTTAGACAATGATTGACATGAATGGATAAACTTTGTATTGTTGATAACAATGCCTGTTTCCTCTCCAGACGGATCCATGCAACTAACAAACAGCAATCTACAACTGAGTTTATGCTCTTTTCTTTTTCAAAAAGCTTATAACCACTCTCTAATAAGACTAAGACCCCTTTCACACTGAGGCGCTTTACAGGCGCCATTTAGCTAAAAATAGCGCATGTAAAGCGCCTCAAAAATCACTCCCCACCCACCCCAATGTGAAAGCTGGAGTGCTTTCACACTGGGGCGGTGCGCTTGCAGAACGTTACAAAAAGTCCTGAAAGCAGCATCTTTGGGGCGGTGCGGTGAGCGCTGATACACCGCTCCTCCACCGTCCCTACCCATTGAAAACAATGGGCAGCGCTTCCGAAGCAGCTGCACACCGCCTCGGTAGCGCGCCACGCCGGCACTTTTAACCCCATTTTAACCCCTTGTGGGGGGTAAAAGTGCCGCGCACCCGCCTGCATAGCGGCACCGTAGCGCCGCTATAACATCTCTAAATCCCCGCTGAAACTAGCGGGGATTTACCGCTACCACCCGCCAGCCCCAGTGTGAAAGGGGCCTAAGAATTGTAAGTCTCTATGCCCCTTTGTTATTGCTATCTCTGGGTTTTTGCTTCGTGTTTCCTTGTTTCTCAAAGAATTCAAATCCAATAAGGATAAATTTGATAAAAAAGTTATTGATGGGACGTGTTGTTCCTCCCCACGGCACAGTTTGCTCCCAGAGGGGGTGCCCTCAGGGTGTGAAACAACACCCTTTACCCTACACTGATACTTATTACTGTTTATACTGTTCACCTATGTCTGGTAATTCGACATGTCATACGTTCCTACTCAAGTGACTACCCTTATCGTGTATCAATGTATGACAGATTCTCCTTACTTGTACCTTGTATGTTTTTTGTAAAAAACTTCAATAAAAATTAATTGAACTAAAAGTGTCAAACTACTGCTTTTTTAATATGCTGTTAAAGTGAGCCTATACCCAGAAAATGTACATCAAAGTATTATATTTTTTGAACAAGCCAATTTATGTTTAGAACACATTTCTTTGCGCATTTTTTGCGGGAACATTACATAGAACCCCCTAACATTATCAATTTTCTCCCAGGCTCTGGGAAATAAAATGGTGGCTGTTGAAACCTGTTTTTGACAGGTACCTGTTCCCACTTCAGGGAGATTGTGGCGTGATCATTCGGAAATTTGGCTATCCTCCTCCATCCCTTGGCATTGCGCCATTCATAGAGTGGGGCACGCTTTGCGCATGCGCAGTAGGGAACCAGCTGTGAAGCCGCAAGGCTTCACTGCCGGCTACCCTTACTACGAATGGCAGCGGCAGCACCAGAAAACTGATAGAAACATCGGCTGGGGTGCGGACACCGCTGGATTCCAGGACAGGTAAGTGTCCTAATATTAAAAGTCAGCACCTACAGTATGTGAAGCTGCTGACTTTAAATTTTTTGCTAGGGGGGGCGGAACTCCTCTAAAATAAATTATTTTTACACTTTTTCATTTTACTCTATTGCTATCACAAGGGGACTAACAAGCTCTTGATAGCTTTGGGCAGATGACACATGGAAACATTATGGGTAGAGTTGAGCGAACACCTGGAAGTTCGGGTTCTGCTGGTCCGTCCGAACCTCGGGACAAAGTCCGGGTCCGGGTCCGGACGGAACCCGAACGATCGCACGGACAACGAACCCCATTGAAATCAATGGGGACCCGAACTTTTAGGCACAAAAATGGCTGTAGGAAAGTCCTGGAAAGCCCCAGAGGGCTGCAAAAGGAAGTAAAATGGGGGTAAGGGTAGGGCAAGCACCCTACAAAAAAATGGGGACAGGGAAATAACTTTAAATATTTTTAAAAAAATAAAAACATAAAAAAAGCAAAAATGGAGTTGAATGTGGATCATCTTCAAACTGTGTCTGAAAAGTATTAATGAACGGTAGAAGCCATATAACTGTTCTAAAATCATCTTCAAACTAGGGCAAGTGCCCTACAAATAAATGGGGATAGGGAAAATAAATTAAA
>BLSH010438439.1:284072-312067 GCA_018402905.1 Glandirana rugosa | reverse complement strand
TTGATCACTCAAGTCGTTGTATTTTTCCGGGAATGCAGGTGCCTTCTGTTGTCACCACCTACTAACGTCCTAGGAGAGATACCATTTCTTTTTGGGTAAGTGTTGTAGGTCTGTTCACTTCCTGTGAGAGGTCCTCCACCCACATAGTAACAGTTTCAGATGTTAATCTCAACTCGCTTGTGGACCTGCAAGCCCAAGACGACCAGGCAGGCTTGAAGCCCTGTTTCAGGCCCTGGCCTGCCTTGGGCTTGCTAGCGTGCCTGTTGCTTGGGGTAACTTTAGTTACCCCTGGGCTTGAAAATCCGTGTAAGTTCGGGTCCCCATTGATTTCAATGGGGTTCGTTGTCCGTGCGATCGTTCGGGTTCCGTCCGGTCCCGGACTTTGTCCCGAAGTTCGGACGGACCAGCAGAACCCGAACGTCCAGGTGTTCGCTCAACTCTAATTGTAGACTTTGACAATGATACACCCACCTCCTGGAGAGTGTCCTTCACTTGTCTGGATGTTGTGAATGGGTTTTTCTTTACCATAGAGAGGATCCTGCAATCATCCACCACTGTTGTCTTCCGTGGACGTAAGGGCCTTTTTATGTTGCTGAACTCACTAGTTAGTACGTTCTTCTTTCCTCAGAATGTACCAAACTGTTGATTTGGGCACTCCTAATGTTTCTGCTAGCTCACTGATGGATTTGTTTAGTTTTTGAAGCCTTATAATGGCCTATTTCACTTGCATGGACTGCTCCTTTGAACGCAGGATGTAGGTTCACAGCAATAGATTCCAAATGCAAATACTACACTTAGAATCAACTCCAGACCTTATACCTGCTTAATTGATATAACGAAGGAGTAGCCCACACCTGGCTATAAAACAGCTTTTGATTCAATTGTCCAATTAATTTTGGTCCTTTGAAAAAGGGGGGTTGGCTAATCTTAAGAGCTGTAATTCCTAAACCCTTTCTTCAATTTGGATGTACATACCCTCAAATTAAACCTGAGTGTGTGCACTTTCAGCCCATATCCATTATATAACAATAGCTTGAATATGTTTGGTAAATACCTGAAAAAAAACTAAAATTGTGCTTGTGTCCAAATATATATGGACCTAAATGTATATGGTGGGGTGTAATGTCTGTAAAGTGCTTTTGAAACAAAAGAAAAACCGATTCAATATTTGAGGTGCAAAGTGGTAATGGTAGAGCAGTGTCCAACAGTAATGCTTCATGCACACAGGACTTTAAAAAAACATCCAAAAAACGTCAGTAGCTTATCAGGGATGTTTTCAGCTTTTACCAGCATTATATCACCGCCGTTTTTTCGCGTTTTTAAAGGGCCAGTGCTTTTTTTTTTTTCCAATTGATCTAAAACGTCAAAAAACGTTGGGGATTGACGGTTTTGAGCGTTTTTGGGTGTTTTTGAGCTTTTGAACGTTTTTACAGCTGAAAAACATCCAAAAGAACCCTCTGGTCTTGGGTTTTTTTTTTTTACAGCTCAAAAATGTCACTGCTAAAAACAGTTGATAACAGCCTATGTGTGCATGAACCCATAGGATAACATGATGGAGGGTTTATTGACTGTAGAAAAAAACATCTGCAGCTGAAAAACAGTCAAAAAACGTCCTGTGTGCATGAGGCCTAAAGGTACATGTAAACCCCTCCATTTGTTATTCATTAATTTACATTGTCTTTCCTCAATATAGATGCAATATGCCAAATATTGTACAATTGGAATAGTGTAGAATTTTTGACTTGTCAAAACCGGTCTCGGGATTTTAAGCATACTTATATTAATATTATTATTATATATAATATTTTTATTATAGAATAATTATTACTATTTTTTGAAACTTGTAGACATTGATGCAATGTGCATATTTCAGTATCAATACAAAGCTTTGATTGTATTTACACAGATATACACAGCGAAGCAGTGCAGTGAGCAATGGTAAAGTACAAATTGTACAAACTCCAAACAACCAATTAAATTTCAGCAGACTGCACTAATATTTATTTGAACAAAAATGTATTTATATCATCAAAAGGTAATTTACCATTTTAATATTGCTACTATTTGTTTATATTATTACTGGAAATTTATGGTGTGACCATTTCTTTATAAGGGTAAAGTATTTTTTTAAGCTTTAGTGTATAACATTTGGTACTAAGAAACATATCCTAAAGCTTATATTTGCAGATCTTCACGTACATCAGGGGATTTGTAGAAGAACCTGAGAGATTTTTATTTATGTAATAAGAACTTTAGGGAACTATGTCAAGACATGTATACCTGTAAATATATGCATAATCTGTATAGGGTACTGCAAACAATAAATAGAATAAACTCCACCTTGCTTTAAACAATCCAGGTCTGTGTATGATAGAAATAATATAGAATATACAATAAAGACAACATACGCTATTGCCTGGGAAAGAGATTTTTTTTTTCGCCATGTTTGAATTAATTAATGATGCTAATAAAACTCATAATTAACATCTGCTCAATGTGTTTGTGTGTGAAATTCCACCTTTAAATATTCTGAGCTGCATACATAAAATATGCAGCTTAGATCAAAGTAAATGTGAGGAGCATAAAGAAAAGATACCAGGGACAGACAGAGTGTGATATATTGCCTAACAACATAGGTGCCAAATGCCCCGTGTTTCCAGGGACAGGTGCAGGTTTCGGTTATTTGATATTAATAAAGGGCCTGATTTATACATATCTCAAACTAACAATATAATGCGCTTCCTGAGCATTATTAAGCAAAATTAAAGTCCTTTATATTATATTGATTTTGTTTTCATTATTTTGTTAAAGGATTTTTCTATTGTATTTTATGATTATGTTATTATAACATTCTGTACAAAGATATGTTTTCTTCTTTGCGGTGGGGTAAATAGATTATTTATATACAGTATATGACTATTTTAGGTTCACCACTTACAAACAAAAGCAGCATCTTTCTTTAGCCATTCTGTTAGGTCTGGTTTCACATGGGCTTCAGTATGTATAAGAGCAGTATGAACAGAAAGCATTTGTACAGCTTTCCGCAAGCTTTGTTGAAGCTTTTAAAGTACCAATCAACTCTAGTTTGTAAATGCTGAACACAGATCCAAATGGAAGTACTGATTGCTACTTTAAACAAGCTGCTAGCAGGCTTTGGTACTACTTTAACCTTGTGGAGAGCTTGCTGAAGCCTGCTAGCACCTTGCTTAAAGTGGCCATCAACATCTGTGAATAATGTTTTAAAAAGAAGCTGAAGGGTACTTTAAAGGCTTAGAGAAAGCTGATGGAAGCTTGCTGAAAATTTCATAAAAGCTTACTGTTCACACAGCTCTTGCACAATCTGATGCCGTAAACAGACTTTTATGTCAGTGAGATCACATTAAGCACTAAGGCCTATGCAAGAGGCTGAAACGCGTCGATAACTACAATTAATGATTCCTTTTATTGAATGGATTTAATAAAATTGTATATATTTTTTATTTTTGAGACATTGTGGTGCTTGATATTTTTCTCCTTTTTCTTCTTTTCAAGAAAAAAACCACACCTGCTACATTTGTCTTAACAGAGATCAGAATATTGGAGTCAATTATACACAAGGTGCTTTTAAGCATGCTGCCAGCTCTAAGTTATCTTACTGAAAAGTCCAGCATGATGTGCCAGCTGCATGTCAAAGAATACCATGTAATAAATATATTAAATATTTCATACAATTAATTTCAAATGACATAAAACATAATTTATTTTAAAACTTGCAGGTTTCAAATAATTAAAAAAAACTGACTGAACAGCTCACTTTCCCTCTTAAAGAGGACATATCAGCAGAATTAACACATCACATGAATCAACCAAATGCTGTTATTGTGATTAAGAAAAATGCTTCTCTTTAAAATAAATAAATTAACTACTCCCAAGATTCCCCCTGTGACCTAAAGTCTAGATCAATGGTCTAAAAACTGCGGCCCTTTACTTGCCTTTATCCGGCCTTTGGGACACTATTTCTCCTACTGATATGAGGCAGTATTCCTTCCACTGACAGCAACGATGAGGAATTATTCCTCCACCGACACTAATGATGAGGCTCTATTCCTCCACTGACACTATCAATGGGGCATTATTCTATATTCAATTTTTTACTACCACGGGCCACAGTCCGGCCCCCTCTAAGCGCTAAAGGGCAGTAAACGGGCCCTTTGTTTAGAGAGTTAGGAGACCCCTGGTCTAGATAAAGGGGAGTAATTATAAAAAGTGACATGCTAAAATTTGTGCACAATTTCCATGTACAGTTCCTGTACAACAGGTGCATTCTACCTCATTTATAAACCACTTAAAGTGTAAGTCCACCCTAACACTACAATCCCTGCATCTACAGACGTACACAATCTAAGACTAACCTATCTAACCCTGTAAAGAAACCGTATACATACCTTTTTTGAAGCCGATTTTGTCTCCAGCGGTGGAAGCTCTACAGAGGACACAGCCGAGTGACGTCACGCATAGACTTACTATGGGGCTTCCTTTGTGAGATGTATCCTCTGCACCCGCCTCCACAGTGAAGACGCAGCTGACAGCTCAGCGTGGGCTCGGGTTGGATCGGCATCAGAAAAGGTATGTTACTGATTTCTTCTTTACAGGGCTGGATAGGTTAGTGTTAAATTGTGGATGTCTGTAGATGCAGGGATTTTAGTGTTAGGGTGGACTTCTACTTTAAAGTGTATCTAAAACCTAAAACAATAATGTAATATACTGCAGCTTTGATGTGCTGTCTGCATTCTTTTTAACTTTTCAGATGTTTTCCATTTTTACCTGATAATCTTCCAAATAACCCAATTGCTGTCCTAGGGTGGCTCTGCTCATCACCTGCACTGTAAGTATGGAGGGAGTCCTAGTTGTCATACTGACTTGCCTTCAAACGTGTCTTCTTCCCTTCGTCTCCTTAAGGATGGGTTCACATTATTTGCGGAGCGGCTCGCATCAGAGGGTCTGGTGCATCCCTGTTCACCGTTTCAGGTCCAAATTTTTTACAATGCAGCACCCCACAACACACTGACAGTTCACATTTCTGCATGGTGGTGAGCTACAAGGTAAGTGCGAAAGGGTGTCCTTCAGAATGCATTATACAGCAACACATTCGGATTCATGCCCTGCAGCAAAGTGTGTTTTTACAGCATGTCACCACAACGCACTAGTGTGGCGGGTGCTCAAGGCACGCCACTTCAACAGCAAATTCTTTGGAATTTTTTTTATCATTTTTAATAAGCGATCAAATATAGAGTTGAACAGTGAGAAGTAAAATTATTAATTTTATTTTTTACTAAGGTGATGAGGCAAGTCGGTAGGCAAAACTACACTATGGCTGCAAGAATGATACATAGAGCCACAGTCACATAATTTGTCCAGAAATGCCCTCTTTTTACTGTTCCTACTAGTCCCATCTGTCAGGATTTGCTGTTGGCTGCAGTGAATTCACTAGGGATTTCATGTAAAACTGCCAGATTAGTGGTGGTGGGGGGGGTGGGGAGTTTCTGAAAAAATGGATGATGAAGAATATTAATGCAGCAATGGTATTGTTAATGATAAGTCTTAGGACTGGTTCACAGTGCACCTGTAGTAACATGCTTTTACACGTTTTCACATCCTCCCACGTTAAACAGCACATATTTTTTGTTATGACACCAAAATATTTTTGCCATATTTTTTTTTTTTAAGTGCCTAAAGTGAACCTGCACTTGGCTTATACTTCTTTTTCCAATCAAACCATACAAAAAATACCCACTGTATCAAAAGTATTTGCACTGCTAAAAAATAAATAAATATACACTATATTGTCAAATGCATTGGTACCCCTGCCTTTACACGCACATAAACTTTAATGGCATCCCAGTCTTAGGCTGGATTCACACCAGTCCGGTGCAAATTCCAGCCTGTTCGCTGCTAAAAACGAACGGAGCCGCCATTCGATGGCTCCTGTCCGTTCTCACAGCGCAGCAGCTGCCCGGGGAGGGAAGGGGAGGTGCTGCGAGCAGGGGGAAAGATCCCTGTTCAGTGCGGAATGCATCTGCGAGGCAGATGCGTTCCCACTGAACTTAATAGGCCGGGAATTCGCACCGCATTGCACAGAAAATGTGCGAACGCACCACACCTATGTGAACCTGACACATTGAAAACAATGTGTTTTCAAGTGTCATGCGAATTAGATGAGATGTAAGCAGCATCCAATTCGCATAGGTGTGAACCCAGCCTCAGTCCGTAGGGTTCAGTATTGAGTTGGCCCACCCTTTGCAGCTATAACAGCTTCAACTCTTCTGGGAAAGTGGCCAACAAGGTTTATGAGTGTATCTATGGGAATGTTTGACCATTCTTCCAGAAGCGCATTTGTGAGGTCAGGCACTGATGTGGACGAGAAGGCCTGGCTTGCAGTCTCCGCTCTAATTCATCCCAAAGGTGTTCTAGCGGGTTGAGATGCAGACCAGTCAAGTTCCTTCACCCCAAATTCGCTCATCCATGTCTTTATGGACCTTGCTTTGTGCACTGGTCTAAATCCTTTGGTGGAGGGGAGATTATGGTGTGGGGTTGTTTTTCTGGGGTTGGGCTTGGCCCCTTAGTTCCAGTGAAAGGAACTCTTAAGGCGTCAGCATACCAAGACATTTTGGACAATTTCATGCTCCCAACTTTGTGGGAACAGTTTGGGGATGGCCCCGTCCTGTTCCAACATGACTGCACCAGTGAACAAAGCAAGGTCCATAAAGACATGGATGAGCGAGTTTGGGGTGCAGGAAATTGACTGGTCTGACCTCAACCCAACAGAACAGTTTTGGGATGAATTAGAGCGGAGACTGCAAGCCAGGCCTTCTCATCCAACATCAGTGCCTGACCTCAGAAATGCGTTTCGGGAAGAATGATCAAACATTCCCATAGACAAACTCCTAAACCTTGTGGACAGCCTTCTCAGAAGAGTTGAAGCTGTTATAGCTGCAAAGGGTGAGCCAACTCACTATTGAACCCCATGGACTAAGACTGGGATGCCTTTAAAGTTCATGTGCGTGTAAAGGCAGGCATCAAATACTTTTGACAATATAGTGTATATAACTATTTAACCAGTTCAGATCCACGCTATAGCCGAAAGACAGCTACAGCGCGGCTCTGAATTGCCCGGCGGCCGCCGCACGCTGCGCACTCTATGTCCACCCGAGACCCGCCGATTACCTGCAACAGCTGCAGAATGGGGAACCTCTGATGTAAACACGGCAGTTCTCCGTTCTGTTAAGGACATATCAGATGTACTGATCAGTTAGATCTGTTATGTCCCTGCCAACCCATCCCCCACACAGTTAGAACACATGCAGGGAACACAGTTAACCCCTTCACTGCCAATGACATTTATACAGTAATCAGTGGACATTTACATTTCTGATCGCTGTATAAATGTCATTGGTCCCATAAATGTGTCAAAAATGTCTGACATGTCCACTGCAATATTGCAGTCCTGATAAAAATCGCAGATCACCACCATTACTAGTAAAAAAAAAAAAAAATAGTAAAAATGCCATAAATCAATTTCCATAGTTTGTAGACGCGATAACGTTTGCGCAAACCAATCAATATACGCAGATTGCGATTTTTTTTACCAAAAATATGTAGAAGAATATATATCGGCCAAAATTGATGAATAATGTTTTTTTTTATATTTTTTTTTTGATATCTATTATAGCAAAAATAGTAAAAAATATTGTCCTTTTTTCAAAATCATCGCTCTTTGTTTACAGAGCAAAAAAATAAAAACCGCAGAGGTGATCAGATACCACCAAAAGAAAGCTCTATTTGTGGGGAAAAAATGATAAAAATTTTGTTTGGGTACAAAGTCGCATGACCGCACAATTTTCATTGAAAATGCGACAGCACTGAAAGGCTAAAATTGGTCTGGGCAGGAGGGGGGTTTAAGTGCCCAGTAAGCAAGTGGCTAAAGTGACACAAAACTCCAGTTTAAATAATAAAAAAAAAAAAAAGTTATATTCAAATATGTAGTCCTAATTCAATAAAGTACCCTCTGCTCTCAGCCTCGTCCAAATCCCCAAATTCTTTTTTGCTGCTCTAATCCAATTTCCTGTTAGAAGGTGGCTATGTTAATTCTCCGCTGCCCCACTGTATGTAGGAACATAGCCACTCGTTCTTGCTTGCTCCTGAGTAAGGATGGGCTTGGGCTTGTTCGGAACCGAACGTGCCTGAGCCCGCCAGGAAGTGAACCCTGCACTGCACTAATCACAGGCAGTGGGACATTTCCCTGATGCGCGGCTGCAGCGATTGGGAAATGTCTCACTGTCTGTGATTAGCGCAGTTCACTTCCTGGCGGACTCGGGCACGTTCGGTTCTGAAAAGGCCAAGCCCATCCTTACTCCTGAGATGGCCTATGTGATGTGTAATGTGCTAATGACTGCAACTAACAGGCACTGCTCATTCCAA
Organism: Glandirana rugosa; assembly: GCA_018402905.1. NCBI lineage: Eukaryota > Metazoa > Chordata > Amphibia > Anura > Ranidae > Glandirana > Glandirana rugosa. The sequence goes on along the minus strand of BLSH010438439.1, from coordinate 303,610 downwards.
GTAAACAGAGGAGGGAGGAAAAAAGAGAGGTTTGGGAGCTAATGGAGGATGTTGTAAGAAGGCTAAAAAACACAATAAAATTAGTTTTCATAAAAAAAATTGATTATAGGGCCTTTAACAAGTGGATATGTATGAAGATTTTTTTTTTTGGAGAATAAGGATGTTGTTTAGTATAACTTTACAATAGTTATAATAATTTACAGGAGCTCATGCACATGATTAAATGCAATTAAAACTATTCCAAACAATGCCATCCACCAGTAAGGCTGGATTCACACCATGTGCATTACGTGCTGGATTCAGTGTGCATTAGAAGCTGCAGCAAGTCAAATAGAGCCTGACACATTTCCTTTCTGGAGGACATCAAGGGACATCCAGAATCATACAGCCTTTTCCTCCCCGACTTTACTGTTCCTCCTGGCCTACCCCCTTTATTCACCAAATTTCTTTCAATTATGGAGGCTCAGGATCACATATGGGCGTTACATAAGACAGTCTGCCTGGCAATTGCCATTCCTCTAGTTTGACATCCATTCATCAAGACATTTGCAAAATTCCTACCAAGAGCCAGCCCACTACACCAGGCTGAGGGTTCTTGAGAGGAGTACTCAGGAAAATATGTACAGCCCTTCCCCCCAGCATTATATAGAGAAGCACAGAGAATGCAATTACATCTTTGAGTCTAAAACAAGGTATTAATGAAAACGGAAGGGTTTTTTTTTCTTTTTTAATTAAAGAGAAAGTAAACCCTGCTGGGGTTTACTTGCTCTATGTTACCCTGCAGAGTAAAAGCATAATGGGCTACTATGCATCGCATATTATCCCATGATGTGCCACTTACATGAATTGGAAGCCAGCGACGTCCCCGCTGCAGGCCGCGTCCATCTTCTGCCCCTCTTCCTTCCGAGCCACGATCTCTGGCTCTGTGACTGCCCAGAGTCGCTTGATGTCACTCCTGTGCAGGAGCCGCCAGTCACGGCACGATCACAGTGAAGGAACGGCACGGAGGCCGTTTCTTCACTGTGCATGTGCCCAATGACGTGGGCACATCGCAATACACTGTATATCTCCTAAACGGTGCAGGTTTGGGAGACATGCAGGGAACCTACTGGTAAGCCTTATTATAGGCTTACCTGTAGGTTAAAGTGGTTGTCACGGTTGACAACCACTTTAAATAGCATGTTGATGAGATATGTCTTTAATGAAAGCCAAATTAGCTACTAAGGGACTCAATAAAAGTCCAAAAGCATGTTAAAGAGGAGAACACATGGAATACGTTTGTGTACAAGCTATAAAATAAAAATTGCTACATAGATAATGCGTCAAAGTCCCAAAATCTCTAGATGTGCGATAAACAGATGGTGCCTCCCCAGGTAGATGTAGAGAGCTCATCAGTATGACATAACTGGTGGATGGTGCGTATTGTGGCAGCCAACAGCTTTGTCATATTTAGCTTCCATTCAACCCCCTGCTGTTCTGTTCAGCCACCAGTAGCTAAGTGAAATACCCAGCACTTCTGGTTATGGAGGAGGATGTCAGTCCCTCTACTTCTCCCATGTGACAGCACGGGTGGTTGGATATTGGCTACTCGGGGATCCAGGGCTATCATAAAGAGAGCTCAACCCTGTAAAACCTGCAAGTCAGCATTTGTAACTTCAACTTCTTCTTCTTGCTGCCACAATAGGACACAGCCATGGAGGAGCTGAGATTCCTCTGGAATTCTGTATAGTCGGCATAACCTGTCAGAAGTGACTCATGCAGACAGCAGAGAGGAGAGATTGGAGCTACACTAGGTGCTTTGGATTGAGGCATGTACACACTAAAGAAGAATATGTTTTGTCGATTTTCATTTCAGAAGTTTACATCCACTTTAAGTGAAGGGACACCGTAACTACAAAGTATGCACGGCATTATGCGAAACAATGTACTGTAAATTTGAAAACAGTTTTGTCTGTACACTTACTTTTAAAGCGGCATTGCTGGATTTTAAAAATATGTTAAAGGATGCTCAAGAGATGGTCACAGGCAACAAGCTCCTGGCCATTTGTTAACATAGTTCTGTTACCACCCAAATGTTAACATGTGGTACTTCACATGTTAACATGCATTGCATTAAGGAAGTCAGTACATTTTCTTAAATTGGTCACCAATGTATGGTAAAGAACCAAAAACTAGACCTGTAGCATATTGGCACTTGTTATACGTCTGCTTTTGTGCTGCTAATATAAATAAATGGCATTGCACAATGTTCTCAGTCTTACCATAAGATGTGGTATCGTGTATTATAAAATATATATAGGTTCGCAAGGGCTATTAAAAAAGAAGACTTGGCATCATTTTATAATCTTCAAAGGCAATTCCACCAGTGATACAGAATACTAATTGCTTCCATATCAATCACATAAGGGTTCCTAAACTTTATATATATTTGTTTAACTCAAATGTATTTGTCAAAAGCAACAGTTACCTGTATAAATCATTGTGTAGCACGATAGTGCTGGGCCTTCTGTGCTTCTGGACCCCATAGCAGTTGTATGGCCTGCCATGGCTATAGTTAAACCTTTGATGTCAACACTGGTGCTGGCTCAAGGAGGAGAGGCTGGAGGTGGATGAGCTCAAAGAAGTGGAATGGCTTAAAAAAAATCTGTACTGAGGAAAACATGTAGGCTGCCATTGCATACCCATTCAGAAAATGCTGGATGCCCAGCTGTCTCTGACTTCAACATTCTGACCTTAGTAAGTACACAGCAGAAAAGTTGAAATTCCTTTTTTAATATCTAAGAAAGTACTGAAGTCGATGTTTTAGAATGACAACCAAGCAACTAGAATTTTAAGAAGGAAAGGTCAGCAGAGGCGGCTTACATATTTCCTATTAGAGAGGTTACAGGGTATACTGAGAGAGACCAAAAAAAGGGTCAGAACATTCTCGATTCAGTGCCAATATTGATGTGTCAGGGGGCAACATTCTGGCATTTACAACTCAACTTAATAACCACAAATTATAACACATCTGAAGCTGTTAAGTGGTACCTGTATGATATAAAGATTTGTTCTGAATCGGAGGCTGGGTTACTTCTTTTGTCATCAACGGATGTTCCTATTAAAACAAAAAAAAGAAAACATTATAAATAATAATAAAATAATTATGAACATTTGGATTTCTTTTATTTTTAATCTACAGAGCAAAATAAAACCCGCTAAAGAATGTTTAAAAGATGATAGATCCATTTTAAGTTTTTCCGCAATATACCACCATGGTAAATAAACACTTTTGACTAACTGCCTAAACATTTTACAGAATTATAGCAATCTACTGTTCTTCTATTACTTACATCCAGGGCTGGGACAAGGGGTGGGCAGGAGGGGCAGCCACCCTTGGCACCGTAGTACAGGGGGCACCCATTGCATGCTCTATATAAGTGGGCTGTCACAGCGTGCCCTAACATGCCCACTCCTGATCTTATCTGCCCACAGCTGGCACAAAATCACACCATGCATGCACAATTACCTCCTAACTGTGAGAAAAAAAGGTGACAATCCATACATTTACCATACACACTCAATGCCAACCACAGGAAGCTGGAGCAAGAGGGCAAAAAAAGGCTGCAGGGCGATACATCCATTCAACCTAATTGATTAGCCACGGAGAAGGGGGCGCAGTTTTGTGTTCTTGTCCTGGGTGCTGGATGAAGCTGTCCCAGTACTGCTTACATCACTAAGCAGACTGGAGTGCAACCATTATGTACGGCAGATTAAAAAAAATGTATATATTTTATGGATAAAAACACTGTTACTGCGTAAGGAGATCTTACAAAGAAGGAATTTCCAGCAAAGTCCACCTAAGGATGACGTAGGTAAGTGCATAAAATAAAGCCAAAAAAAGTAGTGAAACCTCTGATGATGTAAAAAAGCAAAACAAGCAGACTTGGCACAATAAATCACAACACAGCCCAAAATATATCACCCAAGACAGAGTAATGAATCTTGTTACATCTGTGTATTAATAGTTTTATAGAACACATAATTGTCTTAAAATGCTTATTTTATGTTATTTATCCTATACCCTATGGCATTTTAAAGTAGAATGTGTGAAAGACAAGGAATTACGGATAGATTAATGCCCTGCAATACTGACACAATCAGATTTCCACATTATTTAATAGAAAACATTTCAGCCTATAACTAAAATGGGAGCTTGATTAAGTTTGACAACAGACTAGAGTAGGGATACAGCTGCAGGTTTGGTTTTTCTAAAAACAAATGCATTCAATATGGAAAATGTGGAAGACATAAAACAAATGCCAAATTGTCTCCTAATATTTGAAAATAGGCTTTTTATTGAAGGGATATGGGAATTTTATTGGAATGTGTGATAGGGTTGCTTGTAGATTTATGCTGGTGATTTATGTGGAGGATCATTAGGGGATGCTTCAACAAACTAATCCCATAGATACTGCAATGTTCTCATTACAAAACACACTGTAATATAATTTATGGGTAATATATAAATAGGCAATACTGAAATGATGCAAAAGCCATATAAATGATTTTAGTGCCTTTTGCTAAAACTGTTACAGAACAAGCACATCTAAAGAACTCTCCCTAGATAATCTAGGAACACTGAATACTGAACTGTGATCAGCTTTACTTAAGGTAGAAGGATCAATATTGAACAATAGGCTCTATTTAAGAAAAAAAGGCCCTTGGCAGAATACAAAAGAGGGGCTCCTTTTTCCTTAAAGTGTCGCTAAACCCACATCAATAAATGGTGTATTACGTGCTGTTCATATTCAGTCGGTCATTATGGGATTTGTTTTCTGTATTCTGCAAAAAAAAAAAAAAAACCTGGTTAATCCTGCTGCTCTCTATCTCCACCTTTTGTCCATGTCCAGTTAGGGCTGTGGTGGCAACTCTGCACATGCTCAGTTTTCACTGAGTTTCTATGCTGAGCATCTGAGCAGCCCATGTGACTATAGAGCCACACATAAGGACGTATACACAATGGTAAATGACAGCCCACTTCCTCCCTCCTCCTCCATGCCCACTAACCAGTCAGGGTGGGATATTACATGTAGATTGATGGAGGCTTCACCTCCCACTTATTCGAAGATAAAGGCTGGAGGGGTGTGACACACCATGTTATTGCCGAAAAATAATAAAGATTTCAAATATATATTTCTATGACAATTCAAAATGGTTTATTTATATTATTTATTTGTACTCTGTATTCCAAAGGCTGTTTTTTTTATATTTTGAACATGTGACCAGCAGCAGAGGACTAGAAGCTCCTCCTGCTTCTGTTTCCCTGAAGACAGGCTGGGAGAGAGCTGTGTCATGTGACAGCTGTATATTGATTAGGAAAAGGGTACTTCGTTTTTTTAATTAAAATAATTACAGTGCCATCATCCACATACAGAAATAGAAGGGACCATGTTAATTAAACAGCGTGTGTTTAGTATCACTTTAATGTAAAACTTCTTTCAATTAAAAAAATATAGCCCACCCTCCCCAGTCCCCATCCAATTGCTCACTGATCTCTCCATTGTGGCAGGGATCCCTTCAGGCGTTTAAATCCTAGGGCTCTAATTCTTCTCCAGCATTGGCTGCTTACTCCTCATTGACTTGAATAAAGCTGTACTTTTTGCAACACTAATGTCAAAGGTGGCGGGGAGGTAATACACAAAAAAGAAATGGGCAGAGCTGCAAAAACAGCACTGTGCTTTTTTGCTCATCTCCCACACCGTAGCTGTCCTATGCAGAGTGACTCTGCGTTCCAGGGCCTTCCACCTACCCGGATATCCCCTATGAAGACTGGCCGGTGTCTTTGAACTGGGGGTGACACAGCAATTACCACTCTTGGAGAGATCTCACGGCACATGGGCGATTTGCTTTTTCCTCCCCTCCTTTCCCTTTATAGAAGAGGTGCATCCATGCTTACTAAAATGTAAGTTTTCTATGTTCGTTTATTGTCTCAATAAATCTTTGCACTCAGAGGTGCTTTTCTTCTCTCTTTTTTATGGTCATTGGAGCGGACTTTACGCTATCAGAAGAGCAGAGACCTAGTGCAACTCCACATACAGAGCCTGGTGATGGACATTTTTGTGTTTTATCCAAGGTTTTTTTGACACACTTGTGACTGTTGGTGCCAGCCCTCTGCCCTTTGTGTTCTCCTGCTTGGTGTGGTCAGTTTTTAAAAGGAAAGCAGGGGGACTGGCAGGAACACCAGGTATTTCACAGAAAGGAAGCAATATAAAGAGAACAGGTTACTTTCTCATAGAAGTACATGGCACAGCAGGCACATATCAGGAATATGAAGCGTTGGGGTAACAAACACTTTAAGGAGTGTGGGAATGCTTATGCAAAGCACTACGAAGGAACAGAGAATCTACCATAAGAGTACCCCAATTAACAGTAAAAAGATCAGAACAATACTACAGGAACCAAAGGTACATTATATAAAAAGCTACCTGACATTCCCTGAGCTTCCAATGTTAGGCACTGAGTTGTCAAGTTGCTATAAACAATTAGGACAAGTGGAAGTGACATGCAGTATTATTGCTTTAAGGGCCAGTTTAAAATAGTTACCAATCCATCTGCTGATAAAACAGAGACTTAGGGACATTCTGCACATGCTCAGTTTGGTGGGTATTACTAGAGAGTTTTTTCTTTTTTGGGAGGGTGCATGCGATTGGCACAGGGCCAATCAGCACTGTCCAGACAAAGTCAGGGGTCATGCAGCCTCATAGGACAGTCAGAGGCGAATGAAAACTGCTCCTACAAGCGTTAACCAGTGTTCAGCCAGACACTGATAGAAGTCACAAGATTGCTATATATACTGCTGATAAGAAAATGTATTTATCAGTTTATATTTACTAAAATAATTGCATCTCCATGTTCTGTGTACTGTGGGAGACCAGATATAGTGAATGCAGGGTCCTGGGTTTAGTAACACTTTAAGTGCTATTGTAGTTTGGAGAATCAGATTCTTTGGCTGGCCATAGATGGCTTGAATTTAGGTCCTGTTCACACCTGAGCGACTTTGCCACTTCGCTTTTTTTGCGCGTTTTTGGAGCAGCATCAATCATTTTGAATTGGCCTCCCTCTGCTCCAAAGACACACCAAAGAAGCTAATTTACCAAATTTTGGCACTTAGCCAGGCACCTTTGGCATTGTGTGTTTTGCCGTTATTTTCATGCCTTTTGTCACATGACAATCGCGGCAAAATCAATCCGCATTTGGGGTGCCACACATTGCATGGTTTTGTGCGTTTCTGAAATCACAGGGAGAAACATGTGATTCTGCCTGAGATTCCACAGGTGTGAATGAGGTCTTAGGCTGCCATGCAGCACCACCCGACTTGATAGCATTTTTAAAATTGACTGAGATGGTTGGAAAAATGATCAGATGCAGTCACTGTTCAGCAGCACCACTTTGTTGAAGTGTTACTAAACCCAGGAGCCTGCATTCAATATATTTGGTCTCCGACAGTACACAGAACATGGAAATGCAATTATTTCAGGAAATATAAACTGCTAAATACCTTTTCTCATCAGGAGTATATAGCAGTCATATAACTTCTATTAGTGTCTGGTTAAAGCTTGAAGAAGGAGTTTTTATTTTCCTCTGACTGTATTATGAGGCTGCAGGACCCCTGACCCTCTGTCTGGACAGTGCTGATTGACCCTGTGCTGATCACATGCACACAAAACTGAACATATGCAGAGAGACTCCAAAGGCATTGTCTTAGCAGGAGATGGATTGGGCACAGTGGAAGAAGGGAAGGATCAGAGAAGACAGGATCAAACAGCCATTTTACACAATGTGGAGGATTAACCTCTTAGGTTCCACAGTGAGTATAACAAGAATTCTTTACTGCATATACAGACTGATTTTACTGTTGTGGGTTTAGAAACACTTTAAGACACAACATACATCGCCAGCACACCATCAATCTCCAATAGAACACCCAAATGTTTATTAAAGTGATCATATCACAGCAGTAAGGCTACTTTCACACTGAAAGCATCGGCCGTTCGCACTAAAGTGCCACTCATTTTAGCACTGTTTAAGTGGCGATTTTCGGCCGCTAGAAGGGCACTTTTAACCCCAAAAAAGGGTCAAGAAGTCCTGTATTGCGGCGCTTTGAAAGCACTTTGAAAGAGCTGCTCATTCATTCCAATGGGCAGGGGTGATTTGGGATCGCTGTATACAAGCTCCCAACCTGCCCCAAAGATGCTGCTTGCAGGACTTTTCGAAACATCCCGCAAGAGCACTACCCCAGTGTGAAAAGACACACTGTAATGAATGGGAGGCGGTTTTCACACACTTTGCAGAGGCTATTTCTAGTGCTAAAGTGCCTGAAAACCGCCCAGTGTGAAAGGGGTCTAAAGATGAAACACTTCAGGGCCATGCAGCACCGTTTCATCTGGTACGTGATGATTACTCTAATGATGATTATCGCATGCCTGAAGGAGTCCTGCTTGACTCCAAAATGTTGCACCTTTACTGCTGCGATGTGATTACTTTAATAAACATCTGGACATTACCTTGAAGATCCACGGTGTGCTGGCGATGGTAAGCTTTGACTTATGATGTTATTGGTCTCCAGCTGGTAGCTGCCCCTTGCTAGAGGGATCACCAGCAGGAGGAAAGAGGTCCTGATTCCCCTATATAGATCTTTAGTGGGACCTCACTTAGAATACTGTGTCCAGTTTCCGAGATCTCACTTAAGATATTGAAAAGATAGAACGAGTTCAGAGACAGGTAACCAAAATGGTGAAAGAGCTGAGAGATAAAACATATCAAGAGCGACTTCAGGAACATAATAAGTACAGTCTGGAAGAAAGAAGGGAAAGGGGAGACAGGAATTAAACCTTCAAATACATCAACTGGGTGAATACTGTTCAAGAGGGCAGTATTTTTTATTTTTTTTAAAATATGTTTATTACATTTTTTCATACAAAAGTATAAAAATGCTGAAAACAATAGTATGCCCGTGAGGGCAACAAAGTAAAAGACATAGTCTTCACAGAGTAGAATAGTACGGTATAGTAGGCAAGACATAACAGCATGGCTTAAAGCCTGCAAACATTCATATAATAACTAATAACATTGTATCTGGTCCAACGTATGTGTCTAATCAAAGATTCTACCAAGGGGGCAACCTGAGGAGTGGAAGCAGGTGTACTGTACATTCCACCCAAAAACGGGTAGAGAGGCCAGAGGTGTAACTAGAAGCTTCAGGGCCCCCATGCAAGAAATTATGAAGGGCCCCCCTGACCAGGGCCCTTCCCTCATCCCACTGATCCTGGGGCCCTTTACTCCCGTTTCAAGCCCTTTATTTCCGGTCTCATGGCAGGACCCTTTCACAAGTTCCACCGCGAGCCCCCTTTCTGCTATCTTCGGGCCTCCCCACGATGGTGAAATGCCAGGGTGCAAGTGTGACCTTTTCAATCCTGATAGTTCCCTCACATATTTTTTGCAATTTTTTTAGGAGCCCTGTTGGGGGCTTTGATGAGATATCAGGGGTCTAAACAAACCTCAGCTCTCAATCTCCATCTGTGTAGCCTCAGCTGCACAGAATGAATGGACAGGAATAGCTGAGTACCGAGCCTCCCAGTATAGCAGCTGGCAAGATAGAGAAGGGGGGGAGGGGAGAGATGGCAGCGCTGCGGGGAGGACCAGGGGAGCACACAGACCCAGGAACAGCAGAAAAGTGAACTGGATAGGAGGGCAGGTGGGGGCAGCATATAGAGCAGGGGTAGGCAACCTGCGGCCCTCCAGCTGTTGCAGAACTACAAGTGCCATCATGCCTCTGGGAGTAACTGTAACTGCCAGGCTTGCAATGCCTCATGGGAAATGTAGTTCCATAACAGCTGGAGGGCCGCAGGTTGCCTACCCCTGATATAGAGAAACCAATCTATTCCATTAGGAGGAAAATGGAGATCGGTTTCTCTAAATGCCGCCCCCTCCATCCCTCATATCCAGATGTACAGGGGAGGCGCATGGGGCCCGGTTGCAACTGAAACCCCTGCAACTATGCCCCTGAGAGAGGATGATAATAGTTATGATGAAAAGAATGATTCATATCAAATAAGAAGGCAGTATTCTCAATATGAAACCAGGATCAAGAACATGAGGACATGACCTCAAACTAACCAGTGGAAAGGTCAAAACTAATCTTAGAAAGTATTATTTTACTATAAGGGTAGTTGATGCTTGGAATAAACTTCCAGCAGAGGTAGTGAGTCAGTCAACAGTAAGTGGTTTTAAACATGCTTGGGACAAACATAGATCTATACAAAAAAGTTAAGGGGGAAAAAAAAATATATATAAATTATCTATAAAAAAAAGGCAGACTCAATAGAACACTTGGTCTTTTTTCTGCCGTCGCTTCTATAGCAAAAAATAGCCACTCAACTTTCCCCAGAAACGTGTATATTTTGATAGTATTTTTTAACATTTTTGGTATTGTAGTAGTTGCTACGGTACACGCCTACTCTGCCATGTCCAGGAGCGCGTGACATGGGAATATTATATGTGTACTGTATTAGGGCAGGAGCGGGTGCCGCAGCTGCTGAATACAATAGCCAGTAGTGGAGCTTCCTCTATCTGGGAGGAATCTATTGACTTTCATTCATTGTAAGACAAAGAATTTTTACATGTAAAACTCTAAAAAAAAAAATCAGCACAATTGGCCTTTTCCTCCTTCTACAAATGAGGCTGGTGATGTGATTTTTTTTTTTTTTTAACATAAATATTTTTAGATTACTGCAAATTATATGAATTTGCTTAAATGTTGCTTTAGTAACCTACTGTACTAATATTTTGGTATCTCTTTATACTTTAAGAAGGTGTACAAGGTAGTTCTAATTACAGGCCAAGTTAATTATAGAACTGTAGTGCAATAAAGAAATTAATGATAATTATTGAATGACTAGCGTGAGCTAATAACTGGTTGGAGAAGGCAAACTATTTTTTTTTTAAATCTAAATTAGAGAGCAGCAAAAAATATACAAAGAAAGAAATATAAAAAGATCTAATACCTTACATAATCAAGCAGAGACGCTAAATGCTTTGGCACGTTAGACACATGAAGTGTGTCCTTACATAGCCCGTAGGACTAAAGATATAAAAATGCTTAGTTCTTGAAACTATATTTCAAATTAATTTTATTCAAATGAGTGTAATATAGTAGAACAAAAAAAAAAAAAGATTTAAAGTGTATATAAACTCCAACAATGTCTTTTGTTTGCTTCCTTTCATTTGTCAGATATCTTATTGAAAACATAATCATTATAATCTTGTTAGAAATTCAGTGAGCTCCTAACTTCATGTGATGCATCAAAATCTCAAGCAGTGTTATGGCCTTGTTCCTATGCTTTGGGGAAGGGAACAGAGGGAGCAGCTTAGGGTGACCTTGCTGATCATTCATAGAGAATATAAAGTGAGTGAGCATTTTCGCCCTAGGAAGAGGAATGTGTTACTGGCAGGACCACAGGACCGAGCTGTCCTGTATGCAAATTGCCTTGCCATTCATTAGGCCTCATACACACGGACGTTTTTTGACGCCGGCGTTTTCTGGCGTTTTTTGCAGCTCTCCATGTTAGTCAATGGCCCCATAAAAACGTCAGCTTTTTTGAGCTGTAGATGATGTTGGCGTTAGTGAGCTGAAACTAGAACCCACAGCCATCGCGTTCTGAGGCTGTAACGTTTTGGCATTTTTTGACGCCGACGCTACAATATGCCAACAAACGCCAACAAACGCCACCTAATATTATACCGGCGTTTTCCGGCGTTTTTTGACGCCAACGTTTTTAGGTTGAAAAATAGCAGAGGGATGATTTTTTTTTTAAAAAACGCCTATTGACGCCGACGCTCACTAACGCTCAAAAACGCCGATGCATAACGCTGAAAAACGCCAACTTTTCTCCTTGACGTCGGGCCCGACGTTTTGTTTATTTTTTTAGAAACGTCCGTGTGTATGAGGCCTTACTGTGCAGTACCTACTTTTCACATGAATCAGACATTTATTACCTTGATCTGAACAGTGATGGGATGTCTATCTGTTTTATTAGTGCAAGCTTAACTGACTTCTACTTCTTCTACTTAACTGACTTTGATTCCTTTTCAAAGGTGCATACAATGATTTTTCCTATACTTGCCATGCAGGAAATTACACAGTTTGCCATTTAGCTATCCACAGTGGTGCTATCAACTATTCACAGAATGAACTGACATTGCAGGGACCTGCTACAGTGTTAAGCATCGTACACACGGTTCGACCGCTTGTTGTACGATCATCCGACCCTTAGCACGTGCAATTAGAACAGCCTACGTATGACGGTCGTACACCAGGAGTTGGATGAGCAAACTAGAAAACGTTGGTAGTACCAACAAGCAGTTGTACGACCATTGTATCGTGTGTACAGAGAAGTTGGTCCAACACGTTGTACATGCAAAACAAGCATGCTCAGAAGTCAGGAACGGCCAGAAGTGTCCGTTTGTTCCTAATTCACAAATTACATGCACCTGAACTTTCTCTTTATACGTTCATTACACGTCACTACGTTCGGCTTGTTCGTACGATCGTGTAGTGCATGTCAGTACGCGAGTTACATGATCCAACATACAATTTGGTCCGTTCGGTCACACGACCATCGCACCGTGTGTACGAGGCTTTAGTAGGCAGACCCAGGCACCCTGTATTATAGAAGACCTTTGGTCCTGAGCTACAAGGAACCGTTCACCAGGATCTGTCTTTCCATTGATGGCACTGGGATATCCCCAGATGCAGACTGTGATATTAGTATGCATGGGATGGGATGTGTGATTCAGCTGCTATACATTAAGACAATGTTGTCTTTTTAGTTTTAGCCAAGGTGTAGGTAGTGGGAACAAGTTTTTCTAGCTTTGATTGTTTTGTGATTGACATAATTTTTCTGCAATATAATTTAAACGTTTATACTAATATCCCTGTTCACGCTGCATGGTCTTTTATGTAACCACTTTACTGGGGGGCTTCTGTACTCCCCAGTCTTCTTTTGGATAAAAATAAAAAAATTTAAAAAAATCAGATTTTTTTTTTTATTTAAATTAGATTTTTCTTATTTTTATCAAATTTATTTTAATAAAATGCTTTTGGAGTAAAATCTATCTAAATATATTTTTCTATTTAAGATACATAAATAATTTTGTTTATTCAGCATGAAATGGAGCTTAGTTATGTAGCATGAGGCTGTATATGTACAGTCAGGTCCATAAATATTGGGACATTGACACAATTCTAATCTTTTTGGCTCTATACACCACCACAATGGATTTGAAATTAAATGAACAAGATGTGCTTTAACTGCAGACTTTCAGCTTTAATTTGAGGGTATTTACATCCAAATCAGGTGAACGGTGTAGGAATTACAACAGTTTGTATATGTGCCTCTCACTTTTTAAGGGACCAAAAGTAATGGGACAGATTAACAATCATAAATCAAACTTTCACTTTTTAATACATGGTTGCAAATCCTTTGCAGTCAATTACAGCCTGAAGTCTGGAACGCATAGACATCACCAGATGCTGGGTTTCATCCCTGGTGATGCTCTGCCAGGCCTCTACTGCAACTGTCTTAATTTCCTGCTTGGGGCATTTTCCCTTCAGTTTTGTCTTCAGCAAGTGAAATGCATGCTCAATCAGATTCAGGTCAGGTGATTGACTTTGCCATTGCATAACATTCCACTTCTTTCCCTTAAAAAACTCTTTGGTTGCTTTCGCAGTATGCTTCGGGTCATTGTCCATCTGTACTGTGAAGCGCCGTCCAATGAGTTCTGAAGCATTTGGCTGAATATGAGCAGATAATATTGCCCGAAACACTTCAGAATTCATCCTGCTGCTTTTGTCAGCAGTCACATCATCAATAAATACAAGAGAACCAGTTCCATTGGCAGCCATACATGCCTACGCCATGACACTACCACCACCATGCCTCACTGATCAGGTGTTATGCTTTGGATCATGAGCAGTTCCTTTCCTTCTCCATACTCTTCTCTTCCCATCACTCTAGTACAAGTTGATCTGGGTCTCATCTGTCCATAGGATGTTGTTCCAGAACTGTGAAGGCTTTTTTAGATGTTGTTTGGCAAACTGTAATCTGGCCTTCCTGTTTTTGAGGCTCACCAATGGTTTACATCTTGTGGTGAACCCTCTGTATTCACTCTGGTGAAGTCTTCTCTTGATTATTGACTTTGACACTCATACACCTACCTCCTGGAGAGTGTTCTTCATCTAGCCAACTGTTGTGAAGGGTGTTTTCTTCACAAGGGAAAGAATTCTTTGGTCATCCACCACAGTTTTTTTCCGTGGTCTTCTAGTGTTGCTGAGCTCACCGGTGCATTCTTTCTTTTTAATGATGTTCCAAACAGTTGGTTTGGCCACACCTAATGTTTTTGCTATCTCTCTGATGGGTTTGTTTTGTTTTTTCAGCCTAATGATGACTTGCTTCACTGATAGTGACAGCTCTTTGGATCTCATATTGAGAGTTGCCAGCAACAGATTCCAAATGCAAATAGCTCACTTGAAATGAACTCTGGACCTTTTAACTGCTCCTTGTAAATGGGATATTGAGGGAATAACACACACCTGGCCATGGAACAGCTGAGCAGCCAATTGTCCCATTACTTTTGGTCCTAACTGTATATGCAATATTTACATTTTTGGTAAATTTATTCAATGAATCCAAGCTCTGCAAGCTGAGATAACATGGCCTGCATCAATGCATTCACACAGTTTCACAGTAACCATGAGATAAAACAAAGTTTAGGAATATTCCTTTATCCCATTGTTTTGCAAATCTATGTACACTACAAACTGTATGATCAGATGTGATATCGCTGTTTTACTAACCTGACAGCTTATTATTCTAAATAGGAAACCTTCATTTTGTTTGCAAATATTAAGAACCATTCACACTGAGGCAGTTTTCAGGTGTTTTAGCGCTAGAAATAGCGACTGTAAAGCACCTTAAAACTGCCACTAATGCCACCCCAGTGTGAAAGCCAGAGTGCGTTCACACTAGGGCGTTACGCTTGCAGGACATTAGAAAAAGTCGGGCAAGCAGCATCTTTGGGGCGGTTTGGGAGAGCTATATACAGAGCTCCCAAACCGCCCCTGCCCATTGGAATGAATGGGCAGCAATTCCAAAGCGCCCGGAAAGTGATTCAGAAGCGCCGCAACACATGCACTTTTAACCCCTGGTTAACCCCTACTTGGAGGTTATAAGTGCCCTGCTAGCGATGGTAAAGCGCCACTAAAAAATTGGCGCTTTACTGCTGCCGCGCCCCAGTGTGAAAGCAGCCTAAAGATATTAAAATATAAAAATAGGTCAAATGCAAACTAATGCAGGCAATAGGAAACTAAAGCAGTCACCACATCTAAGGCTTTAGATATACTTTTAACCAACAAAAACAAAATGATAGAATACTGTGTTTCATGCATTGCCATAACTGGTATATGGTTTGTTAAAGCTGAACTATAGGCAAACAGTTAAAAGGGAAATACATATAAGAGAGCGGTTTTTCTTGCCAAAGAGTTTGTATCTCTGTCTATCGAGTTCTAAGATTTATAAGGCCATGCCTGGCAGATGAGGATTCCTGAGTTTTCTCTGCTGTAATTGAGTAAAACTTTCCAGTTTCTGCCCCTCCTTGTGACTGGACAGTAAAAGGAGAAGCAGCAGAATAATGAGCTCATCTCTTTGTCATGCCGATCTCTCCTCCTATCAACAAGCTCCTTGCAGCTCAACTGACTGCCCCTCATGCTACTTCCCCCTCCCCAGTGTGTGTACAGAGTTCTGCTGTAGCAAGAGGCTGTTGCGAAGCCAAATGTAGGTACTTTTACTGCTTGCATATAAAAGCATACATTTAGGGATTTATACATCTGTTATCTGTTATATCCATCAGGAATTCAGCTTTACAGAAAACCTGGCTTTACTGCCTTTGTCTTCAATACTTTGGGAATCACTGTCGCAGAACAAGTACAACATTGTATGCACATCAGCAAAGTCAGAAAAAAGCTAGTAAAGCAAATCTGTGATGAGGCAATGGACGTTGGCCTATGGACTAGCCAAATGTGCTCTTTGAAACAAGGCCTAACTGACCTCAGTAACAGCAGACACTTTGAAGCAATTCATCCTCAAAATTCACAGTAGAAGCCCTAATTCCTTCACGCCCTTCCTTCCAATAGCTTATCTTACCCTGCTCCCCCTTCCAAGCAGTGACTTAGCAGCCTTCTAATCTCCAATGTAAACAATCAGCAGGTGTTCTGGGAGTGGGCTTATTAAGAATATGTAAATACTTAAAGTGATTGTAAAGTCTCCTTTTTTTCATATAAAAATAACAAACATGTTATACTTACCTCCTCTGTGCAGTGGATTTGCACGAAGCAGCCAGGATCCTCCTCTTCTCGGGTCCCTCTTCTGTGATGCTGGCCCCTCCCTCCTGTACAGTGCCCTCACAGCAAGCAGCTTGCTATGGGGGCACCCGAGCGGAGTCACAGCTCCCTGTGTCCATTCAGACACGGAGCCCCGACCCGGGTTACATGGACACTTCCGATTGGCTGTCCAAAGGCAGGGTTCTCTCAGGCTCCAGAAGTCTTCAGTAGGTGGTGATGGACTTTAAAGTAGAAGGAAAATCTCAACAATAAACCACCTTTTAACCACTTCAGCTATGGAAGGTTTTACCTCCTTCCTGGCCATTTTTTGCGATACTACACTATATTGCTTTAACTGACAATTGCGCGGTCACGCAACACTGTACCCAAATAAAACTGACGTCCTTTTTTCCCCACAAATAGTGCTTTCTTCTGGTGGTATTTGATCACCTCTGCGTTTTTATTTTTTGCGCTATAAACATAAAATTTGAACAATTTTGAAGAAAAAAAAAAATATTTTTTACTTTCTGCTTTAAAACATATCCCATAAAAAAGTAAAAAATCTAATTTCTTCATAAATTTAGGCCAATATGTATTCTGCTACAGATTTTTGGTAAACTAAAACCCATTAAAGCGTATATTGATTAGTTTGTGAAAAAGATATAGTGTCTACAAACTATGCAATAAGATTTATGGATTTTTTATTGTTTTTACTGGCAATGGCGGCGATGAGCGATTTTTAGCGGGACTGCGACATTGTGGTGGACAAATCTGACACTAAGAGGTTTATTTACTAAAGGCAAATCCACTGTGCACTATAAGTGCACTGCAAGTGCACTTGGAAGTGCAGTCGCTGTAGATCTGAGGGGGACATGCAAGGAAAATAAAAATCAGTATTTTTGCTTGCTCATGATTGGATGATAAAATCAGCAGAGCTTCCCCTCATTTCAGATCTTCCCCTCAGATCTAAAGTGGATGTACTTCCAAGTGCATTTGTAGTGCACGGTGGTTTTGCCTTTAGTAAATCAACCCCCAAGTGACACTTTTTGGATACCAGTGACACCAATTCAGTGAACAGTGATAAAAAAATGCACTGTCACTGTATAAATGACACTGGCAAGGAAGAGGTTAACATCAGGAGCAATCAAATGGTTAATTTTGCTCATAGGGAGTGATTTCTAACTGTGGGGGGAATGCTGTGACTGGAGGAAAACAGAGATCCGTGTTTCTGCTTAGCAGAAACACAAGATCTGCATTATCCTCCCTCACAGAATGGAGGTCTGCCTTGTTTACATAGGCAGATCGCTGTTCTGTGTCTCCTATGAATAATCATCGGGACCCGCTGAGTGGCTAATGCTATGTGAGCCGACAACAGCGATCGCGCACAGGTATGTGATTTTGCGTTTAAGGGCCGCCCTGCTGCAAGTAAATGTACGCAGGGCAGCCCTTAAGTGGTTAAATGTTGCTTCCTCGTTGCTCCGTGTATGTAGCCTTGCAAATATTTGGTACTAAAGCACACTGTAATAACCACTTTTAATCTTTTTCTTATGCAGTCACGTGACCTCAAAGCTCAAGTTTGTGTAAATGTGGAAAGCCGAGAACGGGACAGAATCACATTGAGCAGTGACGTGACCCACTGATGTCCATAGCTCTAGGCGTTGTTGGTGGGGCAGAGAGTTGATGCCCACCAGCAGCACAATAAGGAGATAATGTTGGAGCAGAGCCGTACAGTTTATGAATCACGATTGCCTGAATCACTTCAATCTCCATGGATCAACTAGTCAAATAACTCAAAAATGCATGAACTGGTGATGCTCTGTATTCATTCAGCACTATTTGCTCATAAGTACATTGTGTATTTCACAGAATGTACTTTACATGCATGTTTTATTAAATACATCTTCTCAGGTCCAGGAATTGTCAGTGTTTGCAACAGGCTGCAGATGAAAAGGCATGATGAGACTTGTAGTTTTACAACAGCTGAGAAGCCACAGGCTGTTTATCTGTCTTCTGTAGCGGTGAATAAACTCTGTGGTTGGTCTCCAGAGGTGCAGAGTTAGAAAGAACAAGCTGAAATTGTGAAAGTCATTAACTTCTGGAATTTAGACTCATACCTCATTGTACTCTTATAAGATAGAACTTCAAAGCCCGCATCCTGAATAACATACAATATAGCATAGCAGAATGTGCACATGCACAGATGCATGACATTCAATCTAAACATCAGATATATGATCAGGAGACACAGCAACATAAAGACTTAAATAAAAGTAACATTTGAATTTATACAACTTGAAGCTGAACTCCAGGCAGATATAAAGGATAGACAATAATGCAGATACAGTGCCTTGCGAAAGTATTCGGCCCCCTTGAACTTTGCGACATTTTGCCACATTTCAGGCTTCAAACATAAAGATATAAAACTGTAATTTTTTTGTGAAGAATCAACAACAAGTGGGACACAATCATGAAGTGGAACAAAATTTATTGGATATTTCAAACTTTTTTAACAAATAAAAAACTGAAAAATTGGGCGTGCAAAATTATTCAGCCCCTTTACTTTCAGTGCAGCAAACTCTCTCCAGAAGTTCAGTGAGGATCTCTGAATGATCCAATGTTGACCTCAATGACTAATGATGATAAATAGAATCCACCTTTGTGTAATCAAGTCTCTGTATAAATGCACCTGCACTGTGATAGTCTCAGAGGTCTGTTTAAAGTGCAGAGAGCATCATGAAGAACAAGGAACACACCAGGCAGGTCCGAGATACTGTTGTGGAGAAGTTTAAAGCTGGATTTGGATACAAAAAGATTTCCCAAGCTTTAAACATCCCAAGGAGCACTGTGCAAGCGATAATATTGAAATGGAAGGAGTATCAGACCACTGCAAATCTACCAAGACCTGGCCGTCCCTCTAAACTTTCAGCTCATACAAGGAGAAGACTGATCAGAGATGCAGCCAAGAGGCCCATGATCACTCTGGATGAACTGCAGAGATCTACAGCTGAGGTGGGAGACTCTGTCCATAGGACAACAATCAGTCGTATACTGCACAAATCTGGCCTTTATGGAAGAGTGGCAAGAAGAAAGCCATTTCTTAAAGATATCCATAAAAAGTGTT